>VWZN01009447.1:833926-887817 GCA_013396955.1 Regulus satrapa | reverse complement strand
TTTTTTTTTTTTTGCTTGGCCATTAACTACTCCCCAAACTTTGGCTGAAACAAAATAATTCCAAACTGGTTTCTCCTGTCCCCCCACCTTCCACCACAGATGGTCAGAATTATTCACAATTTCACAAAGTACCACTCATTCTTACTTCAAACAGACAACGATGCTGAAGGCTTCACTCGACCTTTAAAACCTTTGGGGGACCAGAAAAAACCTCAAGTACAACTCAAAAATTCATACTGAGCTCCTCTGTGACAATTCACAGTTGTAGAGGAGCTACATTTCTAGAAAACCCTGTCAGACTTTTTTTGTCATAGATTTCATTAGCTTCCATCTCCTCACTGCCTAAAACAGATTTTTTTTTCTAAATGGCAACCTAAGCCTAGATTGAGAACAGAAGACACTCCAATGAATTATGAATTCCTCCTCCAGAAGTCACTGTTCCTGCTGCCAGTCATGAGACAAGGGACCATGCTGTATAGCTTATCTGAAAGGTAATGGATCCCTTTTACCAGGGATTCCATGGCTGCCGTGGGGAGCACTCTGTGACAGCTCTCCTGCCACACAACCAGGAAATACAGCAGGAGGTGCCCATCATTTCATCACGGAAAAATGAGGGCAGAAAAGTCTATTCATGGACTTTGTGAGCCACTCATGGGCTCCAAACACTTCAGCATCAATTCCAGACTCCTGGCTGTATCACAGGCAGGACAGAACAGTGAAGAATAAAACCACAGGCTTTTCAAAATGAGCGTTGTACCCATTACACACTTCACCATACAAGGAATGGTTCCTCTCTGTCTTAAACTGCAACAACATGAAGTTACCTCCAAACAAGCTTTGTTCTATGGGTCTATGTGTAGAACTTTTTTCACCGAGTATCTTCCAAAATTTGATTTTTGCTTTCCTCTCTCTTTTAACTGATGGGTGCAAAGATACAAGTAACCAAACAGCACAGTGAAGCACCTATGGAACATGATTTTGCCCTCAGTTAGATAGAAATCTCCTCAGAATTGAGTGGTGGCTCCTCAATGAATCACTGTTGTCCTACGTGGACCCATAACTCTCAAAGGTACAGGCAGGACACTGGGACAAAGTATGAAAAAAACCTTGTGAGGCAATGCTGCTCTGTTCCAGGCACTAACAACCTCTGCATGTCTTGGAAAAGGGACAAGGCAACTGTCTTGTCATTCCTTGAGGGACCGTGCCTGCCCCAGAACACTTCTTTGCTTGTCTCTGATTCCAAAAAAGTTATAAACACTTTATCACTGATATAACTGGTTTTTGGATTGCCCTGTTCCAGGTAAGCTGAGTTTTTCTTTTTAGCAAAAAATTTGCATGTATTCTGATTCTCTACAGACACTGCTGTCCAATAAATGCACTTTCATGCCTGATTTTTGTTCTGGGTGGGGTTTTTTAAAATTTTTTGGGTGTTTTGTTGTTGTTGTTTTTTGGGGTTTTTTTTGGTTTTGTTTTTTGGGTTTTTTTGTTTGTTTGTTTGTTTTTGTTTTTGTTTTTGTTTATTTTTGTTGTTGTTGTTGGTTGGTTGTTTTCATAGGCTTTTTAAAATATCTGATACTGGCCATATTTTTCATTTGCCTGTCTCTTCTCCCTCCATGCTTTACATCCATTATTATTAAAGATGTACCCCCATTTAACAGAAAACTAAAGTCTCCATCATATTTTCTTTTAGACTGACAGGACTTTTCATTTAAAACATACTGACCCCATTAGAGAGCCAAGTCCTGAGGAATTGCTTTCACCTCCAGAATTTTGTATTGCTAAAGCCCAAAATTACCCAAACCCGCAATTAATGGTTGGGATTTGGATGCCTATGAAAGGTTATTTGCCATCTATTCTACAGGCTGCTTTAGTTTCAGGCTGATGTGCGCTAGAAAGTGAAAGCCTCTAAAAGCTGATGTGTGAGAGATGTTTTTCTCTGTCTAAATGGGGATTTTGACCTTAGGCTTTCTCAGGCCTACTCAGTATTTCAGGACCAAAACCCAAAAAAAATTCAACAAAACAAACTAATAGAAGTATATGAAGCATATTTTTCTTTCTCATTTAGTAAAATGGAGTATTGATATATATTTTTAAATCTTCTGAAAAACCTTTTAAATTTTCTTTCTCTCTCAACCTAGTAAATGCTGAGAAATCTTACCATATGATACCCAGCATACCCCTAGACTAGGCACCAAATTAATTTTTCGTAAAATGCAATCCCTGATAAAATCACAACTACTATCAGATGCTGAATTTTATCCCATGTAAGATTTTTATGGTGTTTTTTTTCTTGCTTTAAAGTGTTGTTACTTCTGTTCTCAATGAATATTTGTCCTCTTACCAGTTTTGCAGTAATATACAGCCATGACTCACTGCTACATTTAAGGTAGAAGTTCAGGAAGTTTGTCATTTCTGCCTTATGAAAAAAATGTCCCATAAAGCCTCTGATAGAAATGCAGTCTAGCTCGTTGGCTGCATTGTAACTAATAATAAGAGTTTATGGTAATAGAGAGTAGACCACTGGAAACACAGTGCTGTAAATTGGCATCATATTTTAAATAAAAGTAACAATAGAGCATATAATTTCTTACCATATCTTACACAACTGTCCATTTTATGCCATAAAAATTTGAAGTGTATATAGTTGTTAAAATTTAGTTGTGCACACTGCATTTAGAAAAGCAAAATAGAATCTCATTTTTATGCATATTAAATTTTGAATTTTTTTCAATACCTTTATATAAATACAGCCTGCCAGCTGTGAGCCAAATGGACAATCATACACTAGAAAAAGCAGCTCAGGAAAATTTTAAACACTTCTTGGTAGATTATTTCAATTTCTGTAAAGATGGCACCTATATTTCAGGCCTGTAGCCACCTGGAAATTCTTCATGGCATACTCTTGCTGGAAGGTGACAATTTAGTCTGTAGGAGAGTGACCTTGAATTAGAAGAATGAACTGAATTGCCAAAAAGGAAACAAAAGTGTTTTTTCTAAACCTGATTTAAAGCCTAACTTCCTACTGCTTGATTTGGATAGGAGCTCTTTCTACATCTCAAGATGAGCTCCATCAGTAAAATAGTAGAACAAATGGCTGGACCCTAATTAAGAGAAGAGTACTGCAGAGAAAAGAGAAGAGTGAAATACCTTCATATTTACTAGTTCTTCAGATTTCTACTATGACTTAATCACCCCCCCCTTTTCAATTTCTTGGGAAATAAAATGAAATGGTCAATAAATTAAATAAAGGTAGCTTATCTTAAACATATTTTGTAAGTGAAATTAAAACAATACTATCCTCTTAATAGTGGATGTGAAATAAATATATTTTTAAAATATTTTCCCTACACAGAAAGCCAGCAATAAGAAGAATTGACTGCTCAGTGATTACAGAAGTTCCAAGAGCTAAAGGGTCATCTCCTTACAAAACACATTTGATGACCTTGAAATGAGATGCAGCCATGACCACTGGCTGAGTTTGCTTTCCATAAGTAGCATTTCCAATTCAAAAATCTTAATTACCAAAGTAATCAATCTGCTAGGCTTAAATATACATCAAATACTATATATAAGCATGTGATTGTAGTTCAAGATATTTTGTTCTTTGTATATTAAAAAAACCCAAAAAACTCAGTATTTTACTTGCCTTTGAATAAAAATTCTAAACACTGGGAATATATGATAAAATAGCCACCCTGCTATTAAAAAGGGTAACAATACTATGTTCTTTTCTATACTTCACTGGTGTGCAAAAGTTATAATGAACTTCAGAAAAGGAACAGATAAAATGTGTGATGAGCAATCTATTTACATTCTCAAAACATATGCAGAAAAGCCTGTGTTTCTACTGCTATTATGTTACAAGGTTGGGATTTTTTTCTTCTTTTCTTTGAGTTCCTTTGTATTTTTCCATAGAGAAAATAATGGTTTATATGGCAACATACTGAGAAGTAATGCAAGTAAAGGACATTTTGTGTAGTAGTCAGACATTTTCCCCAGTGGTAATAATCCTGCATCCAGATAGGAGGTTATTTAAAGCAGTCTAAACATAAACACTTGAAAATGTGAAGCAGTTTCATTCTTAGGAAATTACCAACACTTGGCATGTTCTATTGCAGAATTATGTCACAAACCAAGGCATATGTAAAACCTTAACAAATGAGAAAGAATAATTTAATAATTAATTTTTTAATTTAAAAATTTAATTTTTTCCTTAGCCTTAGTGACCTCCTGAAGTATAAGCCAATAGAGATGAACCAAATTCTCATGTTTCAAATTTATTTTAGAAGTTACACACTTAAGGGCCAAGTGGACTACTTAACTAAATGCATCAACAGGATTTGAGGCGCCTTGAAATCTAACTAACATAACTTATTGAAGATCTGAAAAGAACCTGTGCAGATACAGGTCTAAACTGGGGACAGATGATCTTGGAGCATTCATCCCTTCATCACGTCCCAGGCCAAACCACAGAAGGGCTTAGAGAAAGGTGGGCAAAACACCCATCCATAAGTGACAGAGCCAGAGTCCCTTGACAACTGATCTAGACACATGCTCAGGAATTATTTTCAAAATCTTTTCTCCTGCATTCTCTACTGGTTAACATACACGTCCTCCTGAAATTCCAAGGAAGTTATTGATTTCCACACAAGAAGCTACAGATGCGTAAAGTTGCAAAGATGGACAGGTGACAAATGAAAACATTCCTTGGTTGCAAATGAATAAAAAGAAAGCCAGAACCAAGGCAAGCAAACTCAAATCTTTGACAAGAGCCACCTCTATGCCAGAAAACCAGAAAACAGCAAGGAGTGCTAGTAACACTAACCTTCTCTGTCAATTTAGAACTTTTTTACCCATTATTCAGTTCACAATACACTTGGTGATATCACATGACTGCACCATTTCCTTTTGCTTGCCTTTAAGATTACCAGCAAGGCTTACAGTTTACTTTGAGCGATGTTTCCAGTACCAGCTGCCCCAAACCCCCAGCCATCTGCCATTTTCACATTACACAACAACCAGCAAAAGCTCTCGCTGAGCTCTGAGGCAGCAGTGGTCATGCTCCAATAGTAGGCTACCAACTTACACTTGTCACAGAATCCCAGGACAACTCCGTTTGGGAGGGACCTTACAAGGCCAGCTCCTCCAATTTCCCACTCAAAAAAATTCAGTATTAAAAAAATATGAAAAATAGGTATTACACTGAAAACTAAGTTGCCTGGAGTTATATACTTTAACTCTATATGACTATCTCATTAAACATTAAGCAAAAGACAGAAAAACCCCCAAAATTTACCGGTTCTATTCTTTCCCATTTTTGGTCCATATCCTGTTCTTTCTCCATCAGTATTTCCTAACTCACTGATTTTTAAACATAAAGCTTGGAAACAAAAACCTCCAGCATAAAAGGCATGATTTTTCTCTAATTTGATTTATGATCTGAAAAATATTCTGAAGGCAGACGTTACTTCTACAACCAGAAAAAATCTAAGTGTGAAATCTTGCTGCATAAAAATCTCCAGAAATACCAAGGTTCCAGCTATCTAAATCCCTAATATCTTATGATATTAAGCCATCTAGTTACATATCTAGGTAAACGGTGTTAAAAATTTTTTCTAATCACAGGATCTTGGAAATGAAATGATACATACACACAGGAAAAAAAAAACCCAAAAAACCCAAAAACAACCCATAACCTAAAACTTTCTTCCTCCAATTTTCACCAGTCCTTGGTTATATAGTTTGGGTACATATGCTTGCGTATATCCTGGCAAGCTACAACTGCATTGCTACTGTGGCAGCTACTAGAAAGTCCCCAGAAAAATCCCTCTCGGTTCTCTGCAAGTGATAGCTAAGGAAAAGGATACAGAGAGAGGTACAGCAGGCTGGGCTAACCTACTTACAGCCACTGACAAGCAGCTTCCTTAAAGATCTTGCAGCAGAAAATGAAATTTCTCTGTAGTCCGAAAACTAGAGGGACTTTGGGACTTAACACAGGTTTAATACTGTTCTCTGACAAAAGGCTGTAGTGCTTCTGGCTGCTTTCCTACAGTAATATAGATTAATCTGTTTGCAGATTGTAACTGCACGTTCCAATCAAGGGGTGCACCTGCACACACATTGAGATGGGGTGCAGATCTTTGATATTATGCATTCTCAAAATTTGCAGTTCTCAGAGCTTGCTATTAATTGCATTGCTAAGATGAAAGAAATTAGGCACAGTATCAATGAGGAAAATGTGAATGAGCACATACAGAAACACTAGAGTGACTCAACAGTCAATACAATTTTGAAATTCAGTGTTTTCAGTGCAGAAACTGCTATTGCAAAGCTTGGAGTGACCTATCCACACATGTGGGGTTAATCCATTTAAAAGGTGATATATTCATTGTTCCACCTACTACTGCATTGTTTCCCAATAACTTCACAACATAGTCCCTAAATTGAGTCCCCCTCATGCCAACAGGGAAAGAAAGGGATATGTTCAATTGAATTGGCCCCAACATCAGCACCAGCTGTATCATGCCAGACTTCCATGAGATCACGAGTCTCAGCACAACACATATTCTGGAACTAGTGAGCTAAAGGTTTAAAAATTATTCAAGGAGTATATGTGACAATAAAACAATGTGTCATCTTCCTGAGTTGCAAGAAAGAAAACAAGTCAGGTAATTTGTGCATTCACCTTCACTTTAAGAAATATCATAAATGAAAAATGCTGGAAGATTTGGGAAGAGTGAGTAAATAAAATTGCTCTTCTCCTCTTGCCTTGTATGATACAGCAAAAGGTGAAACCCTGAAATAAAAAGGATCACAGAACCTCCGTCAGGCTACAAGAGGCCTTGGGACCCCATGAGAGTTTGCAGGAGCCCGTTTTATCCGGGCAGATAGAAAAACAATATTAAGAATGGACACTGATTGTCAGACCCAGAGTGGCTTGAGCTCAGCTTCCTTGTCATGTCCCTGACAGCAGGAAGCAGCAAAATTCAGGGAAGAAGTAACTAGAATTTAAAGTGAATTTTTCCCCCAGCTGTGATTATGAAATTACTTAATCTCTTATTTTACAAAAGCCATTAGATATAAAATAATTTTTTTAATCCATGCATTTTTGTCTTTCAAGAACATATCTTAAATATTTGAGACAGTGACTGCAGACAGAAGCAACTGAGAAAACTCTTACCAAGTTTGATTCAAGAGTCACATGTTAACTTTTACCCTTTTGAACTCCCTCCTCCAGCACTGCAAATTAATTTTGAAGGAGATTCTTTCATTGACAGGATAAAGTAAACCAATTCTCTTAGCCTAAAATCTTGGCTGGTAGTAAGGTTAATTTAAAGGGACCTAGCATATTCTGAGCTCTCTGCTGCTGTAATCAAAGGGAAGCACTACTGGCACAGTAGCCAGCCTCCAGGTTTCCAGTCATCCAGCCACTTGCAGAGCTTCACATCCCAAGAAACAGTCCAGGAGGATGCCAGAGCCTTTTTGGAATGAGTACTAAGTGATGCTTTTTCACTGCCTTTGCTAGCAAGCTTTACCCCAAGCAACAGGTCAGCAGGCTGATTTTATCACCCACCACTCCATTATACTTCACAGAGCTATTTTTATTTCCTCAATATATTAACTCTCCCACCCATTTTCTGAAGCACAGAGCCAGAACTTGACAGCTTACTTTCTGTAAAGATATTCGGAAATGCTACATGGCTCACAAGGGCCTAGTTATTTATAAAATTGGCAAAAAAAGTACCCAGTAACAGGAGTTATTTACTGTGACATTTTCTGTGATTCTACTGAAGCCCACCTGAACCTTTAGATGCTTCAATATCCTTAAAAACCTGACTGCAATGGTTTACAATGATAAATCTAAGTTCAAAACAACCTGGGTTCAGGTTTTATAAACATGTTATCAACTTTGCATTACCTTGAAACTGTCTTAGGCATTACTGAAATAAATTAGTATGTCAACAAATACAGTATTGGTGAATTAATTAGTTAATTTTATTTTAAAGGTCATACCTTAACACATTTTAATCTTCCATTTATCACCAACCCAAACAAAAGAATAAATTTAGATATGCCTAGGTTTTTGACATTAAAGTTTTTATTCTAATTTGTAATTTAAATAAGAGGACCATACTTTGTTCCCAACTGACAATATACTGGGTTTTAAAATTCACTTCAGAGGACAGTGCTTACACATGAGCACTATGGCTTCACAACACTATTAATGAAGATAAACAGAAATTCTAATAATACTTAAGGTGTCAGAATTTTTGCTACTGACTTTAGGAGGGTCAGGTTTTCATCTCTGCAGCATGATCAACAGCAAACAATACTGGCTAACTCCGGGGCTGCTGAACTCTGCAGCACGACTGGTTTTACTTGTTTTCCCCAGCAGGCAGGTGTGTGCTGAGGTGGCAGGCACTGGAGAGCAGCACATGCCCAGAAAAAACGTTCCTGTCTATATTAGCATCTCACCAACTCAAAATTAGCTCCACGGAACTGACAGCACAAAGAAACAATACAGGGTGGTTTGGATGGTAAATATTTACTGACTGTCAAGTTAGATTGCAACAGCCTTAACTCTGCTGCTGGGTTAAACACAGTTGATTCAGAGTCCTGAAGATATGTAACTGTGAGGGTACACTTTTTTTACCACCCCCATAATGTTCCCTAGAAGTAAATATTTAGGAGAGAATTCAGAAAATAAACTTGTTCTCTTAAGTCACAACAAGGCAATATTTTCCTTTTACATGCACTGTCAGAGCAGGCAGACATGTAGGCATATTTGAAATCCAAGTAGGCAGCAAACCATGTTTTTTAAACTGGTCTTTCTGATCTACTGTGTCATTAATATGAACATTTTGATGTTTACAGGATGCTGTGAGAATACACTCATGAAAAAATACGTAAACATTATTTATTTACCTCTTTTTATAGCAAATGCTACATTTGCAAAGTTAGTTTAAATTCTTTACCCATTTTATGATCAACTGAGTAACAGCATATCTAGCTGCAATAGAAAGAAGAAAAAGGAGACCTGCAAATATATCCATATATATATACACACACATACAATGTACGCATGAAGTACTAGAAATACACATCATACAACATAATTTACTTTCCCACCAAACTTCATTTTATATGTGTGTTTGTAGCTTTTTTTACCCCCCCAGTTTTGTTGTTTCAGAGCTAGGACCTCTGATTTTATTACAAGTTTCATTATTTTGTCTTCTAAATGAAATTAAATTAAACTTCCTGGAATCTTGCTATTTCATGGTAGCTTCCATTCAGATATAAAAAGAAGTTTTCCAAACTCAAAGTGGAGAAAGAAAATATTTATCTATGAAATGTTGAGGCAGAAGAGGAATTGCATAAAAACTTTTATACAAGTCCTGTTATCCTGGTTTTGTCTGAGAAAGAGTTAATTATATTCTTAGGCACCTAGTCCTGAGAGATCTGACAGGAATTTTCCTTCCATATTTATTCTTAATCACATTTTTAAAAATCTACTTCCGCTGCCCCAAATCCCAAACTTAAAAAAAAGTCCTTCTACATTTTGTTTATAGAGGGACAGCAAATGAAACATGCTGCTTCTTTTCCTAAAGCTGTAAGAGGTTT
This sequence comes from Regulus satrapa, assembly GCA_013396955.1. Lineage (NCBI taxonomy): Eukaryota > Metazoa > Chordata > Aves > Passeriformes > Regulidae > Regulus > Regulus satrapa. The sequence goes on along the minus strand of VWZN01009447.1, from coordinate 878,196 downwards.
AGCATAAATTTTACAGAAGACACACAATTTCATGGTAATACAATAGGAACATAGAATAGGAAGGCATCAGTGTCCAAATACTGCATCACTTACACAACAACTGAAAAATATGAAGCCAGAATAAAATTGAAGGAGAAATAATTCAAATTAATAAGTCTGCACACTCTCTTCTTTTTAGCATTATGTTGCTCAAGACTCCTCTTTTTCCAATACACACACAAGGCTATGTGTAACTGAGTACCTTGTTGCCGCAGTCCTTCTGTTATACATCAGCCTTCTCTACAACATAGAGGCAAAAACACAAGCTACTTTGAAATACAAGCAAAATCCCTGCTCCTCTTAAATTGGATTTTTTTTTTCCTTTATCATGCTTTTTAATGTGTTAGTTTCTTAGAGAGACTACTTGTGCCTGCTTCTTGGTAAATCTCCATGGCCACTGCTTCATTCCCCTGTAACAAATATCTTAACAGTTACTCCCTTTGGTTCCTACTCAAAGCAACACCTTGATTTTCAGGTACTAAGGTGGACAGTTTTAAAGTTCTGCTATCTGAATGAACTATAGACAACAGGATCCCAAGAACAAACCAGATCAGCTCTTGCAGTATGGTAGAGTGGCAGCTTGGTTTGATCCTCCCTTAGTCAAAAACCTAGATCGCAAAACTTGACATTTAGATTAATTTCTCCCTCAGATCCAGACATAATTTTTTTTATATCTTACGCAAGTCAATCCCACCAGTAATGCCAAAGGATTTCTAAAATATATATTTTGTAATGAATATACAAGCAAATAGCAAAAATATAAGTAACATTCAAATCCTTTTGTTAAGGACTTTAGACAGAAACAATACAATTTTGTAGTTGGGCTGTTTATTTGTGTTATTCCTGCATCCCATTGTCACGTCAAGAGGAAATGCTTAATTCAAAGGGGGAAGGAGACAAAAAGCACCATGCTTCTAAAAGGGGCAATCTTTGCAATCACATCCTCAAGCAGTAACTCAGTCCTCAGAGGACTCATTTTACTGATAGTTTGGAATGGCTGCAAAGCTGCACAGTTTCTCTGCTCTCATGTCTCTGTGCCCTGGCCAGTGCCTGCCATGAAACACAGCACAGCTGGAGCCAGCCTTCTTTGGCTGCATCCTTCTAAGGCTCCCAGCAGCCTGCCTCCAGGGAGAGCAAGGTGGGACAGTCCTTTACACTGTTCCCACTCTCCTTCACCAGGATGAGCAAAGGCTCCTCTGCTACGAGCCCTACAAGGTGACAAGAGGTATGGACTGAGCCCTTTCTGAGGGTAGAAAGAAGTGGAGTGAGGCACAGTGAGAAAGCTTCATCTCTGCTCTGAAGGAGCTTCACTTCAATGTTGAGAACTTTCATCCACACAAAAGCCAAACTTGAGTTTGTGTGGAGCAGCACTGGGTTTAAATTAAATTAAAATGTCTCCCACCCAGCTCTGGTCTCTATGATACCACCCTCGGTTAAAGGCTTGTGCATTAGGCATTTGACTATAAGCATGAAATATTTTCTGTCCTTGACATCTAGCCCTGAGCCCCATTATTAGGTTTTGAGCTATCTTCACCATAGCAAAATCTGTTCCCTTGCTGCCAGTCCTCAGGGCCTGCGTCTCTAGAGCTGCAGCAAGATGCTGTAGTTAGACCTAGCACAGCCTGTTACAGCTTCTGCACAGGGACTGCCCTAAATCAATCACAGAAATGTCACCAGCAAAGAGATCAAACTTTAATATTGCTTTTTACAGCACATTCCCTTTTATCTGTTAAGAAGAGGATGCTCTTTAGTTCCCTTCAGTCATGTCTCCCAGTTCCTCAGGAGTTTATAAAACCCTGTTATGATTTTCTTTTGTTGTTGCTGCCGTTGCATTTTCCTCCACCTTCCCCCCACCAAAAACTTCTGGGAAGGCAGCCATCAAACTCTTCCAGAGTTTGCTTTTTATAACTGCTCTACTTCCTCTTATATTTTCTTCTGTGTGTGCATTGTGTGCACACCACCTGTATCTTCATTAATATTTATTCTCTTTTAAAGGAGGAAAGTGCTCCTCAATTTACTGGCATATTTACTTCATGTGCCTTGCTGCACACGGAGCCATAAAACATAAAACATTTTCTCCATTTGAACAATGCAAACTTAGTCTAACACCGAATTTCCCTTGCCACCCCTCCACATCTTTTTTTACTCGCTCAGTGCACAAAACAATTTGCAGTTGCACAGATGCATAACACAATGATCCTTGAATATATTTCTTGGCTCTTGCACCCACCTTTCCTCTCCCTTCTTCACCCTGTAGCTTGACTACTGTGAGCTCTGAAGAGCTGGAGAGCTCAGGGCTCCTTCCCTCGTCTCTACAGCCGGCTTTGGGAGCTGGGCAGCAGTGAGCAGAAGCATCAAGCCAGGGAGAAGAGTCTGCACCATTCCTCTCTCTGTGGGGAAGCACAGCCCTTTCCCTCGAGATGCAAAGGGTGATGAGCAGGGAAAAAGCAGATTAGTTCCAAGGCACAACTCTTCCCCAAGCACTGCCCAAGGCACTGGAGCTAAACACTTCCACTAAATACAAGCACATGCCTGGAGGCAGAGTCTTGCTCTGTTTATGTGCTTTATGAAGCTTTATTTTCCTACTGCAATCTTGGCTTCTTTCATAATGTTCTCCACTGGTTTTATCTAAACCAATTTCTCCCTTTTGCCACACTAATCATATTTGACTCAATCTCTCCTACTGACTCCTCACACAGCTGTAACCATTCTCATATAGCAGGAACCAGGCATGCATTCATTTCATAACTCTCTGCTTCCTTGGGGAGTATCCCATGGACACCTTTCATCATCCTTCTCCATCACTCCACCACATTCCTCTCACCTCTTAGGTTACATTCAGCTGGAAAAGGCTACTGCTTGTTTAGTGGCAGTACTTGTCTAGGAAGCAGAAATTGAACACCAGTTTAATCTGTAGTTGAGAAATAGGCAAATCAGGGCAAAAATGATTGCAAGGTAGGCAGACAACAAGGATAATTGTCCTCATTTTTTATTATAACACAGTGAGTCAGCAGCTTTTCTTTACCTTTTAAGTAAACATGTGAGATGCATAACCATAGAAAATGCCAGGTATGGAAATGCACTGCTTTGGGAACATAAAAACCAACTTGAGTCCCAAAAAGGTCAGTGGACCTTCAAATCCCAGTGGAGTAAAATCCCAATGCTCATTATAAGTATGCCACTGGTTGTATCACTGGGACACATTTCACCCCATATAAGACAGAAATTTAATATTACCAGCTGTTAAGATACCTGGCAGAACACACATTTCTCCTACCAAGGCTAACCCAGTTAAAATGTTTTTAACTCATTTACCTGGAAGCATTGGGCAGAGGAGAGAAACTAAATCCTCTATTATCAGCACACAAAAAAGCAGGAAAACAGCTTCTGCCAGAAAAATATCCAATTTTTACCTTCGCTGAATCCAACACATTAGAAACGTCTCTCTGCTTCCTAGCACCAACTTGGATGATCTAATTAGTTTAAAATCATTCGACCAAACTTAATTAGAGAGAAAGAAAAAGGTGGGGAATACAAAACTGTATCATATATTCCTCAATTTACATAGGAAGGGATGTAAAGCAAAATCCAATGAAACTATTCCAAAATCTGGAAAATCCAAGTTCAGTAAGAATCCCTGTTATGAAAACGAGAGTTAGTAGCTTGCATCCTCATGACTGTGAGACATTCAGGTTCAATTTTCATGACACTATCATGAGAGTTACAATTTCACTCCCAAACACAACCAAATCCTGGGAGCAGGGGCTGATTGACCAGGTGAAGAGCTGCCACGTGAGAACCTGACCAGTGAAGCAATCTCCTGACATGAAGTACCACTGACCATCCCTGGAGCATGGATGCAGGCAAACCCCATGCTATGGGATCAAGACTAACTGCTTAGGTCAGAGAAGGCTCAAGAAAAGCCCAAAACAATGGATTTTAAAAGTATCAGGAAAGATTATTTTATAATTTATTTCCATTGTTACTAAGCACCATTCTTTCAGGGTTAATAGTCTTAATACCCTGAATTTGTGTACTCTATTAGAATAAATTCACTAACCAGTTTTTAATCTGTTTGGCAATAAAGGATGCATCAGGATCATCAAATCCAATGCCTGGCCCTCTGTGGGACACCCAGCTTCACACAATATGCCTGAGAGCGTTGTCCAAATGCTTCCTGAACTCAGTCATGATTTTGAGCTTTATGGTCATGTGGTTTTAAAAGGACTCTGAAGAACCCACTTTATTCCATCCTATCAAGAAAGGCTTAGTGAAAGCTGAGTGGCACCAATGGTGATGTTTCTTCATGGTGGTCACAAAGTGGTCTCTGGCAAGCCATGAGAGGTGTGGGGATCACAACAGGGACAGGGCATGGCCTGGACAAGAACTGTCTAGGGCCAGAAGGTAAATAACCAGATGTAAAGGTTTGGAAGCTGCATTAAAACAAAGGAACACATGCACAGAAATAAACCAAAACCACCCCAAACCTTTCCCATGGAGCACAGACCTGTTCTTCCCTGACTGCCCACAGAGATGCTTCCACAAATACAAGCACTGAAGCACAGTGTTGCATTTGTAGTTTTCTCTCAGATAGCCCACCTTAAGATAAGGATTATTTGTCTCACACTGGATGAAATATTTATACTTCCAGATATGTCTTTTGATGCTTTCATCCTTCAGTTTGCTGGATAGAAGATCAGAAGTCCACTTTCAAAAGCACCTCACCATATCACATACAGTAATATCACTGTATTACTTTCCAAACAGGTATACAATTGAAGCCCTTGAGTCAATTCTCTTTTGATTACTTACAAAAGGCAGCTACTTTAATATAAAAGCACTTTGAAATATCTAAAATTTTCTGTAAACCGATACTTATTTTTCTAATTGAGATTTTTCAAACTTTCTCTTCCAAAACTCTTCTTTCATCTGAAAATTATACCTAAAGCACACCTAAAATACATCAATCCTCCCTGCCACCAGCCTGCAGCCCCATATTTAGCTGCTGCCCTGAGCTGTATGAAGTCATGCAAAGATGCTGCACAGGGAAGAGAAGGGGAAAAAAAAAAAAGAAAAAAAAAGTGCAATGCAAGCATGAAATACTATCAACAAATTTTTCATTCCTAAGTTAAGGGAAACGGTTGAATGATGCACCAGAAGAGATATTAATCTTGGGCATTCTGTAATCTTCTCTTTCCTCGGAGTAGTAGTAAAGCAAGGAGACATTTTTTCCTTGGAAAGGAATGACAAGCTGAAATATTCCTTCAGGCACCACATTCCTCATTTCACTTTTTATCAGACAGCAGAATTTATTTGGTTTAGCTGTGCCTAAACTTGTTACAGTGGCATCAGTGATAGAAATGAGAAGTAGACAGTGCAAGAGAAATTACAAACCGCCTCCACATTATACCATAATTTGACTTAAAATGCATCCCAGAAACCCTCCCATAGGAGTTTAATGTGGCAGGTGTTCTGACCTTCGGTAGATAGATGCATCTCAGATAAGATATATAAGATAATTAAATAATCATATACAAGAACTGCAAAAGTTCTAAAGCACCTAATTATTTTGCATCCTACCAGATATCTTATGTTTAAAATGAAAATCAAAATGAGATAGATTTAAGCAGGTATAAAGAAGTATCAAGGCCCATAGCTTCCCCCTTAACTCTTTTTTTTTTAATTCAAAGTAAAATGCATTCCTGAAGAAACATCTTATGTCAGATCTCTATCTACTGAGAAAACAGTGCAATGAGGATCAGTGGCTGGATGGGAACACTAGATGAATTTAAATGAAAAATGAGGAACAGATCATTATAAAATTAGGGAATTAAGACATAAAATCAAACCTGGAGTTCATTAAAAAAATAGGCAAATCAGAAAATACAGGCTCAGTGGAGAAATCAATGACTGCAATTTTTTTAACTGGATAAGAAGTCAGAAGACTGAACTAGTTCTCAAACCTCACCAGGTGATTCATGACAGCTTAAAGAAAGAGAAGATAAGATGATTGAAGACATTCTTAAGGTAGGTAAGCATGGATCTATGGAAAATAGGCCAGTCTTTGCTTTGGATCTAATCTAAGTGAAAATTTAACAACAGCACATCTGAAAAATCATGCAGCTCCCAGAATTAGTAGTTGGCTCCAGAGGAAGCATAAAAAAAAAGTAAATAGTAGGAAGAATGATTATTTTCCAATTAGAATATGAACCAGTCAAAAGGCAATAAAGGAGAAAAAATGAAAGACAAATTGAAGTTCCACTATGCTGCTAAAAAGAAATAGGCTCAACTAATCTTTGCTAAGCAAAACTCTTAGACAGGGAGCATAGAGAGAGAAAACATAGAGAGATGATATGATGGTGGATGAGGAAGAAAGTCCTTATTCAGTGAGCTTTCAAATCTCAAACTATTTATACATCACAAATCTTGATAAGCAATGCTACAACATTTCTGTACAGATTCTTCTTCCTGCTAAGCATAGAGGAAATACAAACACCATACAATATAAACACCATACTCATGGACTATGGATTTTTCTCTCCATAAAATCTGTAACAGGTTTTTAGAAGCTGCACTGAAGAATCCCAGGATTGCTTGTTCCCATATTGCCAAACTTAATTCAAGGGTTACCAAAAGTCTGCTTTTTTTGAAGGACAGAACAGACCTTGCCCATGCCTTTCTCATGCTGCAGGAAAATGATCATCCAAACATTAATGTCAGACTTCTCCCAAGCTCTTCAGATCTGCCATGCAAGCCCAAATTCTTCTAAGTTACTTTCTGCCTAGAAATCAGACAAACCCAGCGGATTAAATTCTACCTTGTATAAACCAAACCAGCTGGAAGACAAGTTACTTTAAATTTTATTCTATAGCATAATGAAGCCCTTAATGTCAAAACACAAAAACTACCCATTACACAAATATATACAAGCTTGTGGATTTCCACTCACTTCTTATAATGTTGTTTTGTATTCTAAACACAGTAAATATTTTCAAGAAGGATGGTATTGACAGCAGGAGTGCATCTGGATAAAAAGCATAAGTTTACTCTTATAATTTTGCAAAAAACATAATTTGTCTCAAGCAATTTTGCACATCTTTTTTTATCAAAAATATTCTTTATTCAGATACACCCTGCATTATCTTTTACCCTGAAATCAGTCAAAAAACATTCCAGGCAAAATACTATGATTTCATGCTAAATATTCTACATTTTAAAAAAGGAAAACAGAATACAGAGCCCAAATAAAGGAGCAGTCTCACGTCTAGAGACTGTGTATTGAATGAACCCTTGCACTGATCAAGAGCAGCACAGACAAACCCACCATGCTTCATTTTCATCTTCCACTGTGACATCAGGAAAACAAACAACAGAAAGACCCCCCCAAACATCAAGACGTGGTATCTCTGAGTTTGAAAGCTGGCACATGAGCATTGAATGAAATATGGGTACTTATAGCTAGGTATTAATTTCTGGCATATTGAGTAATTATCAGGATGAAGAAGAACTTTTTCAATATCCAGTTGAGAGCAGCAATGGGGAGAGAGATCAGGTACACACTGCACAACACCCACAGCTTCGGCTTTTACTTCAATTCAGGACTAAACTTTGTGGAAAGAGAAAAAATAAAATACTTTATTGGCTTCATTCTACCATCTTACAAAAACTGCATTAAAATCAAGTTCTTACAAATAAAACTTTTTTACAGTATTATACTCAGTTCTTCATTGTCTGTAGGAGAAAAAAAATCAGATTATGGGATGACAGGGAGACAAGGGGAAAACATCAGCCCTAAACAAACTGACCTATACAAAGTATATTATAGTGCAAATTCATATCTTTTTTCATCAATGGCACCATAAATTCAGAATCCAGAAGAAACTTGCTCACCCAATCTCTACTATGTATATATACCTATCTTCATGATAAAATCCTAAAATATCCCAATGCTGACAACTGTTTAATAAGGATTTTGATTAAATTTCTATACTGTCAACTCATCATGGCAAGAATACTTCAAGAAGTTCAGTCTTTCAAACACCTACAATTAAAAGAATATGAATGAAAGTATTTTTACCAAGAAGGTATTCACTTCACATACTTGTTTGTTGTTTTGTATTATATTGTTGTCTTGTATCAAAAAGATTTAAATTATTTTAGGACAGCTTAACTTTTTTCCTGGTGCTAATGTAAGTTCTAGCAAAGGTAACAACTTCCTAATTTCTAGAGTTATGAAGCTTTCTTTAATGGGTGTTCTAGATGATCTCCAGGTGCATCACCTCTGAGGAATGCAATTATGCCAAATAAATGCAATGTGTCATTATCTATTCTTTACTTATTAAAGGAATTCCATATAAAACCCCCTTGCAATATACAGAAATCACAGCTTTTTTTCACTTGAGGTGCAGAACCTGGAATACACTGGCAATGATACAGGATTTTAAATAGGACAGGAACTAAAGGAAACAATAATAATACAGACAACACAGTTCTGGGCTGCAAAAAATCTTCTTTTTTTAATAAAAAAAAATTAAACCAACAGTAATTATTGAAATTGTATGCTAAAAAGCCATGGCCTTCATTTTTTAATATTACTACAGGAATAATTCAACACATCTTAAAATAACATACTGGTTTTTTGGGGGTTTTTTGTTTGTTTTTTGGTTTTTTAATAAAGAGCAAGAAAGCATCCAAAATTTTTACAATATAGATTCCTACATTCTTCTGGTAACACACTAGTTTTGACTATAAATTACTCAGATAAGATCTGGTTATTCTATTACAAAGATATTTTAGACAACCAAAAAACATTACTGCTTTTTTTTATTTATTTATTTACTCTTATTTTAAGCCTGTGTAAGAAAAGGCTGAACAGCTGGCTGTTCATGTCTTATATTTTTCTAACTTGTAGTAATGTGGTTGTTTGACACAAGTAATTTCTTTTGAATGATGCATGTTGCATTTACAATACAACAATCAGCATGCAGGTACACATTCAGCCTACTGATTTGGCACAGAGCTATTAAAAGTATTCTCTTACATCTGTCTGAACTATTGAGAAATTCTTTGGGAAAGCAGTCTTAAAAAGAAGTAGCCTTAAAACATTAATGAGGTTTCTTCTACTCTCAAAGGACAGACTGAAGTTTCTTCCAGGAGAAAGCCAGCAGAGGAAGTTGGAACACTTTCTTCTTTTTTTTTTTTTTTGCTAGAGGAGCCACCACGTCCTCTCCACTCAATACAGAGGGACTCTACAATGACCAGACTCGCAGGGTTAAAATTTATCACAGGTATGTGTGTCTTTGTTTTGTTTCACATTAGCAACTCATGAGCCTTGTAGTTCAAATATGAAAGTTAGTGCTACCTCATACCAAAGCAAACAGGAATCAAAACCACTGCTGAGAGTTTTCAGAAACAGACAAAGTGCTCTTAAACCTTCCTGCTCAGAGAGCAGAATAAGTATATTCATGAAGAGAAGCTCACCAGTGAGATGAACTGAGGCTGCAGAGAGCTGTTTTTTGTGGTCTGAAATTAAAGATCAGCAGATTCTGCCGGTCTCATCTGAAAATATATTCAGTTTTGACTGAATACAAGAATGTAGGAGGGAAGAATACATCAGCATGTGCAATTAGTATAACCTTCTCAGAACGAGCAAAGAAGGCTTTTTCTCTAGGCCAAATAAAGCCATGTCTTGTCAATGTCATAAGAAAACAGACCTCTATAATATTTTCAATATAGAGGCAGAAATAGGATTACACTAAAAGCTGAAGTAACAAAAGAAAAGAACATCCTCCAGGAATACTTTCCTTGCCATAAAGCAATTATGCAAGATGAGCACATTATCTAAGATCCTTATCAGGTTAAGAAAAAAACAGTTAAAATTCAAAAAAGGTCTTGAGTCATTAGACAGTTTTGAAGGATCATGTGCACTGAGCTTTCAGCTAAATGAATTATTAGTGTTTTTCATGGATAATGTGAATCCATTTTTAAGCAATTAGTCTGCAAGCATTATCAACTCCCTATACATAGCGAGGGTACTCTGCAAAATTAATGTTAAATATCTAGCAGAGGTTATACAAATCTTGTTTATGCTTCAAAAGGATGTCATCATGAGAACGAAAGCCTTAACACTTACACTTGAACTGACATGTTTTGAAAAGGAAAGCCATAGGAGTTGAATGGGACAAGAACCTTTTGACATAAACATTTTTCAAACCTCTGGAAGATTTCAGGCATTGACTCTGATCCACACTTGAATAGTCTTTCTCGTCAACCACTGCCACCCCAGCACCTCGGGGAATAAGTGTAATTCACCAAAAGCATACTGCTTTCTTACAGCCCCTTTCTTGAAAAACAGGAATGAATGTGCTCCCAAACCACAAAAGACAGTGTTGTTCACAGATGCTGGATGCTTCACAAGTTCCAGCCATGTCACTCAGCCAAAGAAATTCTATCTTCAACTGCAGCAGCTTTGTTGGGCTTGAAAAAAAAATGTTTCATGAGGTTTAATTAGCTCTGGGGATTAATCTGCAACACAGAGATGGGCCCTTTCCACAGAGGTTGAGATACAAAACTAACACTTATGTTCTTACTGCGATCACCATGAGGTATAAATACAGCATTATAACAGCAAAAGCTCTGTCAGAGGAAAAAATTTTAAAAAATAACCCTAAAACCCTCCTAGAGGTACAGCATCTCTATCACCTGCAGGGAATACTGGGAGAGGGCAACAAGCAAGAGTCCTGAGAGGCTATAATACTTGAGAATCATCCTTCTACTCAAGTAACATATAACAGAAATGACAGAACTAATTCAAGGAGAGCTGGCAGTAGTCAGGGTCTATAAAATCCAGACAGCTTTTTGTCACAAAATAATAATAATAATAAGAAGAAGAAGAATAGTAATGGAGAAATAGCAAGTGCATTTGTCTAGCACTAAGATATAAAGTGCAAATATTCAGAAGAGCAGAGCCTGTTTAAAGCTCACCTACAGGGAGAGACTAACATTTTTTTTCTTGACATGTGATGTGCACCACCTAATTTCTACTTGGAACTATCCATTTAGTCTTTAAACTGGACAATCATATAGCATTCAATACTACCTCCGCACCGTTAGCAACCAGTGACTCTTGGCATTTTCCTTCTCTTTTGCAGATATAGCCAGCTCTATGAAAACTCCTGTTAAGCAGCACCATAAAATGACATCTCCAGTAATATCATCAGACAGAGATTCTGTGCACAGCAGCCAGTTCTTGCAGGTTCTACACGGTTTTTCCCCATGAATATTGACATGCTGATATCAACACCTTGCTTCTCATTCTTGCACAGACTGAAAAGAATATATACAGTAGCCTGNTTTTTTTTTTTTTTTTTTTTAAAAAACCCGAAGTTTTTTTAAAAGGGGAATGGAACCCTTTTTTTTTTTTTTTTTTTTTTTTGCTAGAGGAGCCACCACGTCCTCTCCACTCAATACAGAGGGACTCTACAATGACCAGACTCGCAGGGTTAAAATTTATCACAGGTATGTGTGTCTTTGTTTTGTTTCACATTAGCAACTCATGAGCCTTGTAGTTCAAATATGAAAGTTAGTGCTACCTCATACCAAAGCAAACAGGAATCAAAACCACTGCTGAGAGTTTTCAGAAACAAAGTGCTCTTAAACCTTCCTGCTCAGAGAGCAGAATAAGTATATTCATGAAGAGAAGCTCACCAGTGAGATGAACTGAGGCTGCAGAGAGCTGTTTTTTGTGGTCTGAAATTAAAGATCAGCAGATTCTGCCGGTCTCATCTGAAAATATATTCAGTTTTGACTGAATACAAGAATGTAGGAGGGAAGAATACATCAGCATGTGCAATTAGTATAACCTTCTCAGAACGAGCAAAGAAGGCTTTTTCTCTAGGCCAAATAAAGCCATGTCTTGTCAATGTCATAAGAAAACAGACCTCTATAATATTTTCAATATAGAGGCAGAAATAGGATTACACTAAAAGCTGAAGTAACAAAAGAAAAGAACATCCTCCAGGAATACTTTCCTTGCCATAAAGCAATTATGCAAGATGAGCACATTATCTAAGATCCTTATCAGGTTAAGAAAAAAACAGTTAAAATTCAAAAAAGGTCTTGAGTCATTAGACAGTTTTGAAGGATCATGTGCACTGAGCTTTCAGCTAAATGAATTATTAGTGTTTTTCATGGATAATGTGAATCCATTTTTAAGCAATTAGTCTGCAAGCATTATCAACTCCCTATACATAGCGAGGGTACTCTGCAAAATTAATGTTAAATATCTAGCAGAGGTTATACAAATCTTGTTTATGCTTCAAAAGGATGTCATCATGAGAACGAAAGCCTTAACACTTACACTTGAACTGACATGTTTTGAAAAGGAAAGCCATAGGAGTTGAATGGGACAAGAACCTTTTGACATAAACATTTTTCAAACCTCTGGAAGATTTCAGGCATTGACTCTGATCCACACTTGAATAGTCTTTCTCGTCAACCACTGCCACCCCAGCACCTCGGGGAATAAGTGTAATTCATCAAAAGCATACTGCTTTCTTACAGCCCCTTTCTTGAAAAACAGGAATGAATGTGCTCCCAAACCACAAAGGACAGCATGTTCACAGATGCTGGATGCTTCACAAGTTCCAGCCATGTCACTCAGCCAAAGAAATTCTATCTTCAACTGCAGTAGCTTTGTTAGGCTTGAAAAAAAAATGTTTCATGAGGTTTAATTAGCTCTGGGGATTAATCTGCAACACAGAGATGGGCCCTTTCCACAGAGGTTGAGATACAAAACTAACACTTATGTTCTTACTGCGATCACCATGAGGTATAAATACAGCATTATAACAGCAAAAGCTCTGTCAGAGGAAAAAATTTTAAAAAATAACCCTAAAACCCTCCTAGAGGTACAGCATCTCTATCACCTGCAGGGAATACTGGGAGAGGGCAACAAGCAAGAGTCCTGAGAGGCTATAATACTTGAGAATCATCCTTCTACTCAAGTAACATATAACAGAAATGACAGAACTAATTCAAGGAGAGCTGGCAGTAGTCAGGGTCTATAAAATCCAGACAGCTTTTTGTCACAAAATAATAATAATAATAAGAAGAAGAAGAATAGTAATGGAGAAATAGCAAGTGCATTTGTCTAGCACTAAGATATAAAGTGCAAATATTCAGAAGAGCAGAGCCTGTTTAAAGCTCACCTACAGGGAGAGACTAACATTTTTTTTCTTGACATGTGATGTGCACCACCTAATTTCTACTTGGAGCTATCCATTTAGTCTTTAAACTGGACAATCATATAGCATTCAATACTACCTCCGCACCGTTAGCAACCAGTGACTCTTGGCATTTTCCTTCTCTTTTGCAGATATAGCCAGCTCTATGAAAACTCCTGTTAAGCAGCACCATAAAATGACATCTCCAGTAATATCATCAGACAGAGATTCTGTGCACAGCAGCCAGTTCTTGCAGGTTCTACACGGTTTTTCCCCATGAATATTGACATGCTGATATCAACACCTTGCTTCTCATTCTTGCACAGACTGAAAAGAATATATACAGTAGCCTGCATCTGCCTGCTACCCTCACTAGTAACTTGTACCAGAAATTTGTATTTATTTATGTTGCAACTGAAGAAAACCCAACCTGTTAATGAGCCCCCAGCTGAAAGCTGCTACATTCCTCTCACACAGCACAACCAGCTTTCCTCCAGCACACTGAAAAAGAAGCAGGACGCACACTGCAGCTTAAAAGCTGATTGAAAAAACAATGACCATGCACAGAGCACCAGAGAGGATGGTTCCTCAGGCTCTGCTGCACAGCCCCTTTTTTTCCCCATCTGAAATTAAATTGGAGACTTAATCACCTGTCTCAATCAGGCTAATCTTATATATTGATACTCAAATTAAAAGTTCAGTGGGAAATTTTATATTGCCAGGAAAAGATGGCTCCTTAGCTTTTACTGGAATAATTTTGTAAAAAAATGTAACTTTGTAAATATGGCAATAATTTTATTCTTTGCACTTTCTTTATTCATTTATTCAGTGTATTTTCATTTTCTGCTCTAGCCAAACATTCAGTCAATAAACATCTGCTTATTACTGAGGCAATGTATGATTAATAATTTGGTTCCGACATCTTAAAGAACCCTCAGAAAAACCAAACTTCTATTAGAATACATAATTTTAATATGCATGACTAATAAATCTGTGGGTTTTATTATATTTGTAAAATTAATTTATATTAATAAGAAAAAATAAAACCCCCACACAAGAATTTTTACTCAATTTCACCTTGTTGTATTTTAGGCACTGATAATAATACATTTTCATCACATTCTGGGGCACTAGTTGTTTTCCTGTAAAGGAATGTAAATCATGCAGAGAGATTATTTCATAAAAATCCTACTTTTAACATAAATTTCACAAATGTTCATGTTTTTAAAGAAGTAATTACAAATGTGGCAATATTTTGCCGTTACTTCATTCTAATTCAGTTACTCACAGTTTGGCTTAATAACCTCCTTAGCTTTCAGTCATCTTTTATTTCCTAATGACATGTCAGCTTTGAAGTTTCCTTAACTTAGAACTAATTTGTCTTGAAAAATGAAGTGGCCAAATTATAATTTCATGCAAATGGAGATATGATGGGAGTCTGCATCCTTGGAGATACTCAAAACCCAACTGGACACAGTCCTGGGTCATCAACTCTAGGTGGCCCTTCCTGAGAAAAGAATTAGACAAGGTGACCTCCAGAGGTCTCTTCCAGCCTCAATCATTCCTGTGATTATGAAGTTCAATCCTATGAAATATAAATAACAGGTAGGTATTTGGCACATATTTAGAGCAGACATATTTGGTACAAAAGTAGTATAACACAGATTTGTGCCTGTGTGTGTATGAAACTACTCTATGCCTACAGTTTTCATTCAGGGACATCCAGAAAGCGCAGGGAAGACAGAAGCAGAAGCAGGAGTTACTACCAAACAGGACAAGAGGGAAGATGCATTTCCTGAGAGCCCCTCAAAAGGAAGGAAGCCTTGCTGAGAGAAAGCAAGGTTGCAAACCTCTTACAGTCTCAGTATAACTCAGTTTTTGGAGGTAACACACTACTGAGTCTCCCACTTGGCTCCAGCAGCTTCCAAGCTTCAAAGAGGCTTCATAATCCAAGGCAGCAGCCCCAAAGCACATGGCTGAGGAAGCTCCTCAGTTTAATCAATGTTGAGAAGCATCTCAAGAAAACCTCTAATCAGAAAGTCGGGAGACTAGTGACAGTATTTTCCAAGTGCATGAGAGTTTCTAATTTTTTTTTTTAACAAGTGTCTATACTTTGTCATTTTAGAAGCAAAAATAAGCTGAAAGAGTGTAAATGTTCTACAAGCAAACATGGTAACAGCAGAGCACACATCTGCAGAAACAAGGCAGCCAAGTAAATTGGTGTTAGCAGAAAGCCTTTCCTAAACCTTAAATGAGTTGATGCAGTTTTCAATAAAGTGCAAGAATAATTTTCAGGCCTGGTATTATCTACTGTCATTCAGCATCTATCATCTAATAAGTTTTTCGCAGGAGGTATAGTTGAGAGTGGTTGCACAACTTTGTAAAAATTCACCCTGTGATTTTGCAGAAACATAAACATCTGAAACAACAGTGAAGGACTAAACAAGGGAAAGGAACTTTACTGTAATGGCTTTGTGAAACAAATTTGTGCCCTTTACATTAGTCATAAACTTCACATACCTCTGAACTGCAGGACTTTAAACTGCCATCAGCAGTGGTAAATGAATGGCACAAGGCCACAAACCATCCCCTAGCACATCCTAGTCCTTGTGATCTCTTTTATTTGCAGTCTTTGGCTTCTGGCCCTGTACGTCTGTGTATTTCATGGTCCACGCCTCAGAAGCCTGCAAGTGGAGCAAACTTCTATCAGACACAGCTCTTCCTGCTGCTTCCCTGGACCACCTCAACTGGAGACCTAACAGCATCCCCTCGAAGGCAATGGGACCAAAACACTCCTTCTAAAATAACTCCCAGCAGGGAACTACTGACAAAGTAACTCCTCTGCTACCAACTGCGTAAATTCTCATTGAAACTCATTTGAATGCAAAGACTAACTAACTAAATAACCTCACCTCTACTTTATTTAAGATACTTTTTGAAGTACTTTATCTGACGTGATATTAAATGCCTAGGTTTTCCTACATCTGTAGGAAACAATATAATGTTCACGGGAAGTTACAATATTTATCTGCTTTCAAATGACAAGAACCTAAAGCATTTTTTAAAAAATTTAACTCCTCGTTTGGTCTGTTCATTCTTTTTCTAGGTTTCAGTGCTCCCCTGGGAAACATTTTCACAGCTGAAAGTATGCTGTGTCATCTGTTATTCCTCATTTCAAAATCTTAGACTCTAGTGCAGGAGCACACATTAATCATTTATACTGTATAAATACATGAAAAATTAATAGCCCAGCTAGGATTCCAAGGCATCCATTTAATGAGCTGGGACTCAAACCTAGGAGCATCATGTCATTACCCTTACCCATGTATAAAATAGTTCTCAGAAAGCTTCATCAAATGAGACCTATTACTACAAATTCAGCACATTAGACCTCTGAATTAAGCATTCAAAAACCAAATTAAGCATTTACTTTCTGGAAGAGGGGAAGAATAACCTTTTTGCTTAATTACAAACCTGTTGCAGAATACTGAAAATTCAACCTTAGGTCTTAAGAGAGAATTTTTTTTTTTTTTTAAAGGCATATGATGTTTAGTAAACTTGTTCTACATTTTAGTTAGTTTAAAAATAAATCCCAGTGACTATAATGAAGACAATGCTTTGCAATTTTCAAAATATTTGGATACCCTTTGAGAATATAAATTAAAGCCATGCTTACTGCTGCAAGAACAATTAATGTGACAAATCCCAACATCAAAGCACAAAAAAATGAAGAAATAATAAAAGGCAAGCATCGAATTATACAATTATTTTGTTCCAGCACTCTGAATTGTGATCCGCTTTCATAGTCAGAAGTATATATAATTGCATTTACACAGGCTAAATAGGGCAATACAGCCATGCCTATTTCCATGACAACTGCAATCATGGCACCTGCTTTAGTTTGACCAGAAAGTCTATGTCAATACCAACAGTACTTTGTACTAGAGTACCAAAAAAGTACTTTGTACAACAGTACTACAACAAAAGCATTTAAAGCACTTATAGGAAGGCAACAAAGTAGTTTCTTCTTAGTATCAGTATTTGTCCTTCTTATGAGTGGTAACTCAGAAGTTTTTTTGGTTTTGTTTTTAAATGCTATATCACATCCCATCAAAAGCTAGCAGACTGATTGCCTTTGGAAAGGGG
Source organism: Regulus satrapa (assembly GCA_013396955.1). Lineage (NCBI taxonomy): Eukaryota > Metazoa > Chordata > Aves > Passeriformes > Regulidae > Regulus > Regulus satrapa. Next base: position 860,788 of record VWZN01009447.1, on the reverse strand, counting down.
AGGGAAGACAGGAAAGAAAAAACTGGTGGAGGATGCAGCATCACCAATGCACTAGGCAAGACAACTGTTACAACATAAAAAACTTTGCCACAAAGCAATAATTTCTAGAGAAGGAATTTACATATTTTCAGAAAAAAATCTAAGTTGTAAGATGTAGAGCTAGAATTTATTAATAATCAGATGAATCACAATTCTCACTCTTGAAATGTTTTTAAAATTAAGTTCCTTATTACTTAGAGAATAATGAGCCATTTACATCTATATTGTGCAAGAACACCTGATGATCAGGAACAAGCTCTTCTGTGACCTGCAAATACTTTACAATTATGGGCTATGTTTCTATATTTCTTTAAGCCAGAATGGTAATTCTAATTTATTCAAAACTCATTTGTATTTTCCTCAGAGCAATTCACAATTCACATAGCTACAAAAACAAAACAAAACAAAACAAAACAAAAAAAAAACACCTAAAAAAACCCCCCCCAAAAAAAAAAAAAAAACCAAAAAACCTAAAAATGTAAGCCAGCAGCTGGCAGTCTTTTAACTAAAAATCTTGGTGTAAGCTTTTATTCAGTTCAAAGGAAATGTGTCTGCCCATAAGCCAAAAAAAAAAGTCTACATCCTACTAAAACCAAAACTACAGCATGAAGATGGCACCATGACCTTAACCAGATTGCAAAGATCTGACTCCCCATTTTGAAATGCTTCACATTATGGGAAAGATAACACTTCTCAGGTTAAATCTCCATTTAAAGTAGTCTGTTTTTGTGAGAGCACGTGTATTTGCAAACCTATGTATTTCACTATTAAGTGCCTGCACATTCAGCCCTCGGCCCAAAAAAAAAGTGCTGCTGGTCAGCTGTGACCTGTCAAACCAGAGTCGGTCCTGTCCTCCTTGCCTTAGAAAATGTTAGTCTTGTCATGGATCAGATCCCAACACTGCTAATTTCAGGGTGTACTTAAAACTCAGCGGGGCAAAGATGTTGCCTCCAAAGAGTCAGAATGAGGACAAAGACTGGTGGCAGTGTATGCAATGACACCCTAATTCAGTCCAAAGCTTTCAGTAAACTGTCCTCACCAAAGCAGGGTTAACTCTGGGTCCTAATTATGGAATTCCCCAAACTCATACTTTTTCCACTCTCCTGACTCTTTCTATATATAAACCTCCAGCCCTGCAAGATAAAACACAACTGTTTTAAGGACACAAATTTTAAAAAGTACAGTATCCTTCCCTCATATCAAGACAAAAGTACCATAATTCACTAAGCATGTGTACTAAGTGGGTAAGCTATGCTTCATACATTTAGAAGCATATCATTTTGGGATAAAATTATCAGGTGTCACTGATGAAAGAGGAGAATATTTCCTTTTAGAATATGAACCAAAACAAGTATCAAAGCAAAACAGTAATAAAGAAGTGGCTCCTGCAACATAGAAAGCAGGATGAAAATTTGATACAAAAAAAGCTGAAGAAACCTGTCTCATGGCAATGGAAGAATATATTATTAACAACAGTAAAAATGATAAAGAATACATGATAACTTTACAATAGAAGTCCTGAGAATTACAAATTTTACAGACAGTGACTCCATCTGGGGTTTGTTTTCTCTTGTCAACTATTTCTTTGTTCTGAATGATGACAAACTTACCTAAATAACTTTCTGCCGTCACATCTCTAGACACTGGGAAATATAATAACAGGAGGGAAATTATGCAAAAAGACTGTTAGGAGCAAGTGAGCACAAAGCTGTACTTAAAATTAACAATGAAGGAAGCCTGGGAAGGAAGTGAAAATGTAGTCTGTGACATGGTAAATATGGAGTAAGAGATGCACTCTGTGTAAAACCAATGAAACAAAACCATACAGAATGAATTCTAGATTTACAGCAACTGACACCACCTGAGAATCAAATGAACTGCCATAGCATTCAACATGAAATCATCCCTTGGAATAATGATTAATGGTTTTGCTATATATCATATGTTGAACCTAACCATTACAGAACAGTTTCAAGTCTATCTAAGTAAATCAGTGTAAATATTGAGCAGCCACAGGTCTCAGCAAAATTCACTTCTAAAAAATCACTCAGTTCAGTTAATTCCTCAGGTACTTAGCTGTACTGATTGTTTGAACATACTGCTTGAATCTACTGAATGTTGCAGAGCCTCCTACCCTGATACCTAGACATGCTGTATTTTTTGAGTAAAAAACAACAACAACCACCAAAAAAACCCCTTTAAAAAAAAAAAAAAAAAAAAAAAAAAAAAAAAAAAGGGGAGGGGCTCTCAAAAAAAACNAAAAAAGCAGGAAGGGAGGAGTCTCTCAAACACACCAAAGCTCCCAAATCCTGAGCTTTTCTAGCAACATCTTCAGAAGAGGCCCAACATGAAACTGCTGTCACCCTCTGGCTACCCAGGCACTGCTTCATTTCACCTCCCAGTAATTACATGTAAGTCTAGATTTTTTTTTGTAAATTTGTGACTATAAATCCAGCAACCAGAGTTTTAATCTCTGGCACCAAATGAGTTTGAGCTGAACTACCCTTTGGAGAGGCACAATCAAATTCTGACCCTGAAGTTAAAAATCAGAACCCAGGTATATCAAGGCTGGTAAAAAATGGCATCTATTAAACATGGAGGGAAAGATGACAAAAGGCTGTGGAGAAACTGGTCTTTTCAAAGTGCCTAAACTGCAGAACTCACCCAGGCCAAATGCCCATGCAGTTTAAAGCCAGGTCCCTCTGAATCCTGCATAAAGAAGACTCTTATCCCAGAGAGTAATTCAGGTTTTAAGGGATATTTAGATGACTCTAGTTCAACCTGCTGGCCAAGGTAAGGTCAAACCAGGTTTCCCCTCAGGGCTTTATTGCATTTAGTCTTGAACACATCAAAGGATGGAAACTACACAGCCTCTGGGTAACCTGCTTCACCGCTTAATTATCCTTATGATAAAGCTTTTCTTTCCTCATATCCAGTCTGAACCTCCCCTTTTCCAATTTATTACTATAATCTGTCATTCTTCATGTAAATGCCTGTGTAAAAGGCCCAGTTCTGCTTTCTTCATAATTTGCTGGCAGACTGCTGTTGGTCCTCCTGAACTGAGCAGTACACCTATCCTTATAGCTAATGTGTTGACAAAATAATTTAACCTTGTATAAATCTTACCTTTATTCAACACTTACCACTGTACAAAATTTAGGCTTTCTTTCTCTTGGTTTCTATAATAAATTTATTCTGACTTCTACAGTTGAGAAAATTATTGTCATTACTTCTTGTAATGGAACCAGAGTGTTTTTACATTAAGTTTCCTCAAGAAAAGAGGAAAATTATTAAATGAGAGCACAACCATTTATATTTTTTTAATACCAATGCAACAACCATAACAGGCATTAAATAGAGAAACAGGACCAAATCCATCCTTTTCTCACCTACTGAATGGCAGTGTGTTAGTAGCAGGCAAATCATACTGCAGTCTGTACTGGCAAAACCGACAAATTACAGCATTTCTCTCAATCTGATGGGTAAATTCATGTAATCTTAGATTCTTACATTACTTTCTCCATCTCCTCAACACAAAACACAGAAATCCAAATGCAGATAACAAAAGAAAAGGAAAGCCAAGCACCAATTCAGTACAGTCTCTGTGATAACTGCTTGAAAGAACACACTGTGGAGATAAAAGCTGTTAAACTCCATTATAGCTCCTGAAGTTCAACTGTGCAATGCAGAATCTTAGAGTGATCAGTTATCTGTCCTTCCAGAAAGAACTTAATTATCCTACTTACTCTATGGCAACTAATGGCTCATGTTTTGAGGAAGACAAGCATGGGAGCCACAGTATAGAAAACCCTCTTGAGTAAATCTTAGGTTACTACATCACTCCCCTTCTGTCTGTCTTGTGATGTACAGGGTCTCTTTTTGGGATAAGATAAAATGGAGGTAAGGGAGGAAAAGCAACACAACTATAAGTGCTATTAAGAATTTACACAATATTCAAAGAGATGGCCAAGAAAGAGAAAAGACTGGAGCTCATCTGAGCAGACAGGTAAGATGCTGATTGGACACTTAGGACGAGTGAGCTGTAGCCCAGCCAGAGACTAGCACCAAGTGGAGGGAGAACTGCAGGGGTCTGTCTGGAGACCTGCAGCATCCTTATTGACAACCTGGAGCACCCAGTGGTGTGCACTGTGCCTTGGCAGCAAAGGCATCCTCCTGCTCCTGGGATGTACAAACAGGGGCACAGCTCAGAGACCAAAATAAAGGATTGTCCCCCTCTGCAGAGCACACGTCAGAGCACATTGCAGCAGGTGGCAGAAACTGCTTCCCAGTGATGATTGTGAGGCAGCTGAGTGTGTAACCCTAAGAGGTTGTGCCATCTCCAATTCCTGGATTCTTCAACTTCCAACTGGTCCAAGCCCTGAGAAGCCTGGTCCAGAGCCAATGCTGCTTTGGGAGGAGATAAGCCCACATCCCATTCCACCAGGGATGCCCATAAGGGAGATGAGAGAAATTAAGAAGCTGTGCAGGCCAAACCATCACTGTTTGGACAGAGCAACATGAATGATATGTCAATGCCAGCGAGCTTCTGCCTCTCTCCTGGTTTTTGGGAGGGCACCCAAAGACACTAGGAGAAAACTTCTCATGCATCAGATGCCAAGAGATGCATTTGAGAAGAGAAAGTATTGAATGGTGAACTGAAAGGCTTTAAGGTGACAAAATATATATTTTCTACATATTCTGCAAGTTCTTTAAGAAAAAAAAATACAAACAAATTAAAAATAAAGAGTCAAGAACAAGTATTTTAAGCCAGAAAAAGACAAAGCAGTAAGACGCAAAATATATTGTATTTTACAGAGAAATACTTAGAAAGAATTAAATTTTTCACCTCTGGAAAAGAAAATGAAGACACAGAATAGACAAACACATGAGCTGAGCACCTCAAGTGCACTTAAGAGAATAGTGAACAGGTAAGTATGATTTTAATACCCAGGAGTTACTGGAAATAATCACTTTTTTTGAATAAAGCCAAATTATTAAGGTCTTTCAAATTTATTTTATTAGTCATTATGTAATTAACATAATGAATGATAACTCTGTAATTTATATTAGCATAATGAACTCTGCAGTTTGGTATATGTAGTCTTACATACATTCATCAAGCTGACATTTTGATTGGTGAAAATTAAATTTTACTTCCTTTGGGATGTGACAATATTCTAGCTAGATTTTTCTCATTGATTTTCTGTAAATATATAGTAGCAGCTTGGTGCTGCTCATATATAAAAAGCCTACTCCACTTTACACAGTAGAACAATTAATTAGAGTGTTGTTGACATTTTCTATAAAGAGAAGCATGGAAATATTTTAAAGAAATACTGAAAACTAAAAATATACCATGTAGAACCAATAAAAAAAAAGAATAGACTCATTTATTTTCAATTGTATTTTTCCCATTACATAAATCTGGAAATAGTTTTCATTTTCACAAGCCTTCCAGAGAAAAATGTTATTTTGGAAAACCTTCATTTATATGACATTGAGGGTTTTTTGTTTACCAAAAATTAAAATGTCAAAACTTTGAAAATTCTGTCTAAAAAATTACCATTAGAATCTGTACAAAACTTTAATTTTGCATGGGGAGGTGTGTACATACAAGAAGAAAATTAAATTTTGGGAGAAAAATAACCAGCTCTTTACCAAAATATAGTGATCTCCAGATTGGTTTCACTTAGGAATGCACTATAAAAAATAAAGCCAAATTAATCACTGAACTATTGTCTCACTCCCTAAGCACTGACTGGGTTCAATGGAAACAAAGCAATAAAAAAACCAGTTTCAATTCCTGTTTTATATCACAACGTGTTTCAAGCACAGGTACCTTGCAGGTCTAAGGGTAAAAAGCTGTGATGTAAATTTTGGATGAGAAAGCAATGGATGAAAGTAGCTAAAAAGAGAAGGTCAAGGCAGATGAAATTCAGCTATTTTGGCCACTTAAATCAAGCTTTTCATACAATAATAGAATAATTGAATGGTCTGTGCAGGAAGGGAAGCTAAAGATCGTCTAGTTCCAACCCTCCTGCAATGGACAGGGACACCTTCCACTAGACCAGATTGTTCAAAGCCCCATCCAACCAGGCCTTGATCTCTTTCAGGGATAGCGAGTCCCCAGGTTCTCTGAGCAACCTGTTCAGTGTCTCACCACACTCACTGTGAAGAGTTCCTTCCTTTTATCTACTCTAAATTGATCCAACATCACCTCAAAACCCTTCCTCCTTTTCCTGCCACTGCATGCCCTTTTAAAAAGTCCCTCACCTGCTCTCTTGTACCTCCCTTCAGGAACTGGAAGGCTGCTGTCAACCTAGGGCCTTCTCTTCCCCAGCTTGAACAATCCCAACCCTCTCACACCGCTCCCATAAGAGAGATGCTCCAGCCCTCTGATCATCTTTGTGGTCCTCCTCTGGACTTGCTCCAACAGATCCATGTCCTTCCTATGCTGAGGATGCCAGAGCTGAACACAGAGCTCCAGCTCTCTCCTCATGAGAGTTGAGTAGAGGGGCAGAATCACTTCCCTCAACCTGCTGGCAACAGTTTTTAAACATTTGACGGAAATCTTAAATTAAGTGTACAAGCTAATATGTCTGGGGATGGTGAACTAAAATCTGACATACAAGACAGTGTTGGAAAAAGGCCTTCTGTAGGCAGCAGCATAGGAGCTCCACATGAGGCTTCCCACAAAACGAGCTCATGAGTATGACTGCAAGGTCCAGGTGTACCAACAGGGACAAGCGATGCACAGTGCTGAAATGTGGGGGCTAGCTTGACTCCCCATATTCCAAGAGATGCAGCAGAGAGCCATAAACTGTATCCAGAGAAAAGACAGAAGCATCTGTCTGTGAGACTTGGACACTGTGACTGGATTCACAAACAAACAGCAGACATGTGACTCAAATGCAAAGTAACAGCAAGTCTGGAAAAGGCACTTCAATCTCACAGCACAAGAAAACAAGAGACAAAAGTTGACACTGAAATCAGACAAATTCATACAAAAGAAGACATTCACATTCATCTATAATGCAAGAGTGGAAGTAGTACAAGAGCCATGGCATTTCTCAAAAATGCAAAGAACAAATACACTCCTGAAACAGGCAGGTCTCAGTTACATGTTAGGGAATGCAGACAGGGAACAGCCTATTTAAACAGCCCACAGCAAGCAGATAAAAGCACGAGGTCTAGAGGTCGCTTTGGGCTTCATAAGATGAAATATGGGCTTCAGGAGATGAAGTAAGAGTGCTCAATATGCTTCATTCCAAAACGGGGGTAATTGTGCCTGCTCTGTAGAGGCACATGTCATTGGAATCAGAGTGCTGGGACACCAAGGCTACCCAGATACAACAGACTGCATGGACAGCACGAGGATGGCTTGTCACATCTGGGACCTCCCCTGTTCTGCCACACCAGTGCTAGCAAGCTCCCTCAGCCAAGCCTACCCAGCAGTGCATTTCTTGGGCAACACCACCTGCCCCACTCCAACACTGGTTTTGGTTGTTGTTGTTGTTCTTGTTATTTGAAAATTGCTACTTAGCTATTCATTAATTTTCAGTTCATTGTGTTCCCCACTGTTAATGGAATTATTTCAAATTTCAAACAGTGGTAGATCAAAGTAAAGGTTTTAAATAAATAATTTAATAAATGGAGTCATAATGGAGTTACTAGTACTTACCAATGTAACTATTTTTAAAGTCCAGAAAGGTAAAATAAACAAAAATGGTAATTTTTTGTATTCCTACTATTAATAATCAGGTTTACAGAACAGCCTAAACAGCCTCAATTTTCCCTAGCCAAATTTTAAAAGAATTATTTTATCATTGTATTACTTTAGTGATTTTAAAACAACCAATCTGTAATTCACACAGTGCAATACAGTGTTATTATCTTGCTGACAATATGGAACAATTTTATCAAACAGTCAAATACCTGAATACCTTGTCCTCAGGCTGTTTGTTATTATACAACTTTGAATATTTATTGCAAGTAGCAAGCCCCATCAGGCTGCCATTCCTACCTTAGCTATCACAGATTAACACGGTGTTCTTGTCACACAGCTGCTGTACTGATTTTCTTCCACAGTTTAGAGACACCAAGAGATAAATTATTTTCACTTAAAACATTTTCTAAAAGTGATAATATTTCACCATCAGGTAACTCATGCATTAGCTCACAGCAGTACAGACTATTAAATTATCTTTGCTGAGTTGCTGCAATCTGGAGCAAAGGCTGAAACAACAAAGGCTCAAACAGTATGGCAACATTTTAAAGTTCCAGTCCCATTGATGGCCCTCAGCAAAGTAAATTCAAAGTCAAACACTGCATTTTGCCACTAACATCACAGAAGTCTTCCCACCCAGGCTAGGTTCCTGTACCATGTTGAGTTCCCCAATCATGGACTCCAGAGTTTTCCCTGGCTCCTTCCACAGCTGGCTCCAGCCTGTTTAGCTCTTCGAACAAAGAGGCTTGCATATTTAACTCAATAAACCACCATAAAATCTGCATTTTAGGACAAAGATTGCTCGTAAAAACTTCATTGTGTAGCCACGTCCCTTTCAACTAATCTCTCCACATATATGGTTTGCATTCAAGCACTTCAGACAGACCACACATTTACTTGCAACTGTGACCTTTCATGCTGGAGAGAAAGCAATGCATAGAGGCACACTTTAAAAAGTCACAACAACAGGTCATTTTAAAGGTCTAGCCTTCCCTATTTTCAAATGAGTCATATTTGAATGTGACTAAGTTACATCTAGACCGGAGATTAAAGCACACACCTGCAGCAGTTCCCAGGTCTCTTCACTCCATATTTAACCCCCCAACACCACACTTCCCTTCAATCCCAAATGATCAAAATAACCCCAAAATTCATTTTCAAAGTATCAGGCACTTTCTAGCAAAAGTAAGAGCAAATCAAGGGTCCAAACAACCACAATTAATTTTAAAAACCTTCCAATATGCAAGCAGCACACAGCCGGCATATAAGAAATCCTGGTGCTAACAAGACTGTGCCAAAGCAAATAGTCTTTACTTTCTTAAAGCTTTTGCAGGACTGTGTCTGCATACAGATCAAACAGAAGAAGTATCATTTCTATAGCACATAGCATCCTGCTGAACATTAATCATCATTACCCACTTAGATATTGCAATATGCAAGACTGATTACTCCTCCACAACTGCTCCCCAGCTCTCTCAAGCATGCCAGAGCTCAATGTTACTCCTCTCCAGTTTCTCACAGAGAACTTAAAAGAAAACAATGAATTTTCATGCCCCAAAAGGAAAGACAATTTAAATGTCAAAAAGCAAGATCAGTGGCACATAATTTTTAGAATTATTACTGCACCCCAGCAATTTAGCCAACAGGTCATTTTGGGATTCTTCATCATTTTTCTCGCATTTCTTCTTTAACCTAAATCTATTTTAAAAACTCAACTAATTGGAAAAGAACTATTCATTTATTCTATATAGGGTTGCATTCTGCTAGGTTTCTACTTAGAAATTCCTTCTTGCTGTTTACTCTTTTGTCTTTTTCCTAAGAATATAAAAAGCTGCTTTTCCAATAGTACAGGAAATTTTGTCTTTGATTGTTTGCTATCAGTCTGCACTTTTAACAGGAAGTTTTGAATGTAGAAGAACCTTTAAGACAGTCACAAATACAAGCTTTTTAAATCTTTTTTTATACATGTATGTATGTTGAATATTGCTAAACAAAAACAGCAATCAAGAATGTCTAAATGTATTAACTTTTCCTTGTTACACCATACAGCAGCACCTTTTAAGCAGGAAATGCCAGAGTTCATGAGAGTGCATACAGTGTCATACTGTTCATACTGTATGAACTCAGAGTTGATACAGTGCCACAGTTCAAGTCTGTGTCTTTCAATGTTCAGCATTTCTTCTTCAATTAATCTGTTTTGAAGAATGACATTAAGAAGCACTAGTTGCAAATGAAACACTTAATATTTCAGTCTGTTGGTGAAAGAAAATGTGGTTTTACTTTGTATGTAGTTTAGTAATAAGAGGTTGTTTCACTGCTTTCATTTAAAACTAAAAATCTCAGTTTTAATGTTTAATAAATATTCAATAAGATGTGGGAATCTACAGCCCATGCCTGTACTACTGTGGGTATAAAATGCATATCTGCACACAGGGTATCTGCACTAATATGCATATTAATGACAAACTGCTCAGGAACTTGGTAGTGCTGGGTTTATTGTTACACTAAATATTCTGTGATTTTATGGTATGATCATGTGAACTTACATACCCTTAGTACCAAGGGGTGCCCTCATTGTGGACTTCATGAGGAACTGGAGGGGCAGGTATCCATCCCTTTACTCTTGTGACAAATGACAGGACTTGAGGAGTTGGCATGAAGCTGAGACGGGAGGTTTAGGTTGGATATAACAAAAAGGTTTTCCACCCAGAGGGTGGTTAGGCACTGGAACAGACTCCCCAGGAAATTGGTCACAGCACCACCAAGCCTAAAGGAGAGATCAAGGAGCATTTGCACAGTGTTCTCAGGCACATGGTGGGGGTTCTCAGGGTGTCCTATACAGGGCCAGAAGCTGGACTTGATGATCCTGATGGGTCACTTCCAACTCAGCAAATTCTATGATTCTGTGATTAAAAGAATATCTGAAGTCCTGTTTGGCCCTCAGTTAGGGGCTGGGGAACATTTTTCTATGAAATGTAAAAACAGAGGATAAACAGCATGGAAAATAAAAACTTGCTCACCTTATATAATTTCCCATTGAAATGAACATTCCATATGAATTTAAACATATTTTCTTTCTTTACATACTACTTTATTCTAATCTGAATCCATTAATGAGGCATTCAGATTAGAATAAATATAATCTTTTATCTGCATCTATGAACTACCCTTGTTTTATTCCAGAGCCCCAGAAATTAAAATTAAAAACTATCTTAGTGGATGTTTCTTAATATATTTCTCGGGTCTGCAGTCAGCAATTCTACTAAATATTTGGCAATGAGTGACAGCAGGAACATTTGTCAGAAGAGACCAAGAAAGAATTCAAACCTTAATTTCATGGGCATTTTTTCACCACTCTCTCCTTCTTCAAAGAAAATGCCTCCCATGAAACCCTTTCCCAAGAAGCTGAAGCTTACACTGGAGGGAAGGGACATTCTTCAGCCACTTTTCTGACATTTAGGGCTGTGTCCAAAGTCCTTCCATCAGCAAAAGAAACCGACCTCCTCAGGTTTCCCTCCTGTGGCAGGACAGACATCTTGGTCATTGAGAACCCTACTAAAAATGTACATAAATGCAAATTTCTGTATTCTGCAATAAAATTGAGTCATCGAGGGGCTAGCAGCTGGTTGGTGCAGCAGAAACCGCTCCATTGAGCAGTGCATGTGCAAGTTTTCTCACCACCAGCACACACGCTGGGCTGCAGGCAGGCCGAGAACTGCCCTCCAAAGCAGTTCCTGCAGCAGTGGGGAGGCAGAGAATTTCTAACACAAGAATGTTGAAGGTGATGTATGCCATTAAAAAAAAACCCAGAAAGACCTAGCACAAGCTGAACCGTTACCACTCAAAATGAGTTCATTCTTCATGAAGGCATGGGAAAAGAATAAATGCAGTTTTGGTGGCACGCAATTCAGGCACCAGTAGGTTAACTGTAGTATCTTATTTCTTTAAAAAAACTGAAATGACAACATTTGAAGAACGTAAGTATGGCTAAAATAAAACAAAAGATGTCAGCATTTTTTGATAATTCCACTATTTTGTTCAGCTTTTTTCTACACTGACATGCTCTGACTCCTTATTCCTTAATAAAGGTATTTGGTTAAATTACTAACTCTTCTGCATAGGTAAATCAAAACACAAGAGCAGATTAATAAGTAATATAGACACTTGAGTATTTAGATGTTAAGATTAATGACACTCATTGACAGCTAGTATGAAAACATTGTTTAAATTAGTATCAATACAATTATTTTGCTGTATTAATACACCTATTGCTATACCTTTGGTATATGCTGAATAGAAGAAATACAGTAGGCTTATCAGTCAAGTACACTGAAGATAATAGATTTGTTAATTTTGTATATCAGTGGTAAAATGTACCTTCATGGTGACCTTGGCAACACTATCTACCGATATAACCTGCATACAGAAAGTTATCGTCCAAAAAATATTACTAGCTCAGAAAAATTCATCTGTTCAATGGGGTTGTTTTGGAAGAGACTTAACTGAAACAATCAGAAAAACCTTTTTTCAGTATAAAGCCTAAAAATGCATAACTAAAATTTTAGATTAAGACGCAAAATCTCAGGCTGGAAGATTCTCTTTAAAACTCATATCTCATTCTGTCATCCTAAATTTTTGGAGTTTTCAAGCAAAAAGGTGGATCCTACACAAGCAGCTTTCAGAAAAAACTCCTAGTTAACCACTGAATAGTAGACAGCTGTATATTTTCCTTTGGTCACACTGACCAAAGAAAGGTTTCCCCCTTTTTTCTGCTCCACTATTTTCCTCCTTTTCTCCTCTAAGTTTTTGGGCCACAGACGTCATTATAGCAGCCAAAAAATTAGAACACCAGTAAAATGGAAAAATAAGAAAATGAAAAGAAAGTTAATTGTGTTCCCATTCCCATTTTATTTTCAGGATAGAGGGAATATAAACAAACAACAACAAATAGGGAATTTTCAGAAAAAATGTTTCTCTCCAAGAAGTATTTTGAATAACTACTCATTGAGCATAGGGAAAAAAAATCCCTATTTCTTACCTTAGTATTTAAAAAGCATGGTAATACAGTGCATTTACCCAATCCATCAGGCTAGACTGCACTATCTAGATTTTGCAGATGTTTTAAATTACCATTTTTTTAATGCAAATCTATGGGCACCTGAAGAGAACTATTCCTATCTCCCTTCCTGCCCTCACATCTCTCTGCCTGAAGTGCACACACTCAATTTCAGCAGTTCTTCTCTTGACACCTTCAGAACATGGATATCAGAGAAGTTCATAAATTCATTCATCTTAAGTCCTGTGGTGTTGATGGCTCTTTGGATGCTGAGCCAGCACTGAGCATGAAAGTTCCAAACCAGCTTCACCTGCACCTGCTGAATGTGGATCAGCAATTCTCAGCATCTTGTCAAAGCACACCCTTAGGCCATTTCAGGCAGAGAACAAAACAAGTTTTCATTCCCACTGTGTAAACTATAACATGCTATCCAAAGTGTAATAACACAAAATTAAATCAGAAGCAAAGGATCAGGAGAGTGTTAGACAAATGCAGGGGGAAGGATGCACTCATTCCTGCTCTAGTTTCTTCCCCAGCCTGTTCCTAGCTTGTACTTCATACTGGGATGGGAGAAAAGCTTAGGCTTTTTTGCCCCTATTCAAAAAGTCTTGCAGAACCCAGTTCTTGATAGGTGTGAAAATGTTTATCATTATAGTTGGAGAGATATGGAGAGAGCAATATATTTGATGGCTGTAAAGCATCTACCTTTGAGTACCTCATTTAGTCCCTTTCTAGCTGTAGAACCACTTATCATACATAAATAGCATATTCAAATAATAGATTTAAGTAGATACAAGCTGAATGGCCAGTATGCTCACCTTCCCCTGTAGGTCAGAAGTGTGGGCTTCAGGTACTGACTTAAAATTTTCAAAGTGACAAGATCAAGGAGATCACACCCATCTGAAAGTTAGATGCTGTATCTAGACATATCTTGTAACCAAAAAGGTCTGACCTGAATTGCTGCTTCCAGTCCTCTTCATTTAGGGTCTGAGAGGATGATGGCACCAATCCCTGACAGCTCTTGCAGCCCTTTGTCCTTCAAGGTTTGCTTCAAGGCACCAAATTGCTTTGGAGGCTCCATCACCCAGCAAAAGGGACTCTGGGACCACTGTCCTTACTGACTCCAGCCTCACACTGAGAGTGTGCTTTAAAGGGACCAGCCAACCTTCCTACAACTGTCCCAGATGTAGCACTACTTGTGACAGTTAGCACATCTTTCAATCCAATCAGGACTTGCCTTGAACCCATTTAATTTCTTGCAGAAGCTGTAACTGGCAAACAAAAAGGTAACTGGCTCTTACAGCTACTCTGAGAGGACTTTGCATTGTGGCTGGTGATCCTCTTGTTAGAGTGGGCAAAATGGATATCATCATTATCTGGTTATATCTATTTCCTTTGGGACATGTTTGTTTAGTCAAAACTATATAGGTTCTAAATGTGCGTGCTCACTGAGAAGGAAGGGTGTCGTACCACACTGACAAATGCAATTCTTCTCTGTAATCTATTTGGAAAATATTTAACTTCATTTCAACATGCAATTAGATTAGGTTCTTATTGGACTATTAAAATCTTCAGAATAATCATCCATCTAACGCTATTCTACTGTCTGAATTACTGATGTTTTCTATTTTTATAAAATGTATTTGGTAAGAACCCAAATAGCTTTTAATTTTTTTATGTAACTGCCAAATCATAATACAGTAGGTCAGAAAACGCCTGAAGCAAAATATAATCCATGATATATAATGCTCTTTTTTTTCCATTTTCTCTTGCAGGCTTGAGTAATAGAAGGGCACAAGCAGTTTCACATGCTGTTCTGCATAGCAGGATTTAGTCAGAATTAGCTCACTGAAATAATTTGGTTTTTTCATACTCATAAGGATTAATGAAGGAAGGAAAGGTAAAATAGCTAAATTAGACTGGCCAAGACAAAAGAAGGAAGGCTTCTTGTCCCTTTTTGTAGGGTGAAAAAAACCTATTTTCTAAACAGTTTAACACGTGCTTTAATATTACTATGGAGTTACAAGCTACATCAACGTAGGAATTTCTGCATACATGCACTCAGTATTATGTCTGTAAATATATTAGGTGTCATTAGTAACAACTGCTAACTCAGACAATGCTGATGTGTGCAACCCAAGAGACAGGGGGGTATGAACACATGTTTTTGTATTGCTGCCTTCTAGAAGTCATCATGCAGCAGCCCAGTTCCTCTTGCATGCTTAAAACCCATTGTTTTTGTCTCTGCATTCTTACCCTCCAGATCCTGCCTGTATAGTTGCCAAAGACTGCTTCTTCTTACAGCTCTGCTCTTCATTCAGCAAAAATTGGGAAAATAAAGCCACGAGACACCCAAGTGACTACCACAGGATAACCATCAACCTCTACCCAGTTAAATAAGTCAAAGTCCAATTTCAAACACAGAAACACATACGAAAAAAGACATGAATTGAGGAAAATCACAGAATCATAAAATGGTTTGGGTTGGAAGGGACCTTAAAGAACTTTAAGTCTCAAACCCTTGCTGTGAGCAGGAATAAAATTAGAAAACAATTCTCTATTTGCTGAAGTTCATTATTCCTTTTGTAGACAACAGGCAGTTCTACTCCAACGTTCAGGTCAGAAAAGCCTGAACTTCAAATATTTTATTGTACGCAGCAACCATCATTATACAGGTCTCCTATTTCCAATTTTTAAAATGACAAAAATATTATTCAAAATGAAGAATTTCAGGAATCAGAGAAGATTCAAATTCAGTTGTTTCTATGGACTTCACTACAGTCATTTTCCTTGTCGGGCACTTAGATACAATGCCAGGCAGATAACAAGCACAAGTGAAAACAAAATT
Source organism: Regulus satrapa (assembly GCA_013396955.1). Taxonomy (NCBI): domain Eukaryota; kingdom Metazoa; phylum Chordata; class Aves; order Passeriformes; family Regulidae; genus Regulus; species Regulus satrapa. Next base: position 845,119 of record VWZN01009447.1, on the reverse strand, counting down.
ATATTCTGTGCACTTTGGCTGCACAGTGCTGCCAATCCTCTGAACTTTCTGAGACTTGCAACAAAACATGAGGATCATAAAAAATGAGAACTGTAAAAACTGATATTATGCATAAAGATCTTACCAAGTAAAGATTTAATTATTAAATTAAATCATTTTATCTATGCTCATAGGATGTTCATAGGATTCATTTAATCTATGTTCATAGGATGATAACATCAAATAACTATCCAAGAAAAGTGCTGAAACTGGTGCATCACTTCAAAATTACAAAATACAACCCAGAACATGAAACCAAGATGGGCTACATCATTCCAGATTATTCAGATGCAAATTTGGAGGTTTGAAATCCTTAAGCTCAAACTCAGAGTAATTCCATGATTTTAATTTTTGAATCCTCAAATCAGCCACATACATCTGAAGCTAAAGCACTGAATCTAAGTGCACAGAAATAACACAATTTTGTTACCCAAGTAAAAGCATTATACTCCAACAGAAAAATACCTTAATGTAGCAGAAGATCACACATTACTTTTTTGCTATCATTTAAGATCCATAGTGATTTTGACATTTATAATATTACTGAGTCTTACTTATGATTTGCAATAGGATGGTTAAATTGAAAAGGAAAAGCAGAAAACCAACCTATCGCTCAAAAGCATTTATACATGAAAACCTAAGCTTAACATCAAATTACATCTTTCTTTCCTCAATATAGATAGTCATCAAGCATACTGTGCCTTGCAACTTCCTTGCAAGGTGTTGTAGCAACCACCGCTATGTATGGATAGTTGATGTAACAATAATCAACAGATAATTGCTAGGATAATCAATGCTGATTTGGTACTAGAACACATAATATTTTAGTTTTGATTTATATCTAAATTATGAGCAACCGGGAAAAAAAAAAAATCACCTTTTCAGAAAGGGCTTCTACAGAAGACTGATAACCCTAATATTCAATTTTGACAATGTTCTCCTTCAGCTTCCCACACAAAAAAGCGCAACAATTAAAAATAAAGCCATTGGAAATAGAAACATTGTTATCTGACAATTTTGAGCTTTGAAAAGTAATTTGATTCATAAAGACATTACACCAAAATTAAACAAATTACCACTGAAATAGGTATGAGCTTGTCATCCTTCTTGGTTGCAGAAGCAGAGTAATTAAGAATATTAGCAACATGCAGTCTGAGCTGCCATGTCAGCATTACAAATTCTCCCATTAGGCATACAGCTCAAAATATAAACAGAGATAATTTAAAACATCAAATTTTGCAGCTGTTTGGGACTTCAGACATCATGCACTAATAATACATCTAAATACATACATTTATAGTTTCCAGTTAAATTTCAGGTCAGATCCTGAGTCTATTTTAGGACTATCAATCCTGCATTCAGTAGGGTAATTATGCTTCATGCAGATACACCCAAGATAGAAATACTTCCCAGACTGGCACAGCTTTGGTCTCATGGTGCAAGGATGAATGGTACAACAAGACCACCTGTGAAGGGGGTATGCCTGTATTTCACATTTCCCTTCAGCATTCTGGAAGCAAAGACAAGAGAAAAAAAAACTTTCCCCAAGTCCCCAGGTTCATTATGGAGATACACAGTGCATCTGGCCAGTGCATACACATCTCACCTCCCAGTCCAGGATCATAAACTACATGTGCAGAGTTCATAAAACCTGCACACCACATGCCTGCACATTTGGCTTCTTGCTACATCACTTGAATACTCCTCTACAGTAATTCCATTACTACAATAATAACCATAGGAATGGTAGCAGCATATGATTTTTGAACCAAATGCATTGTTACTGTCAACCAGGCTAAGTAGTTCAGTGGTATTTTAGAAGGTGTAACTACAGTTTAGGCATACCTTAAGATGAATATTTCAGATACTCTTCAGCTTATAAAAATCTGGCATCAGAACATCCAAGCAATATAACTTCCTAGCTAAGAAAATCTTGGTTATTACTGATGGGATTTAACACAAAATTTGCATAAACTCTAATAAAAGCTACCGCAGTAAACAGACTTCATGCATTGTGATTAGATTAAACAAGAAGTCTGATAAACTGATAGGAAGTTCTGCAGTTTGTTTAATCCTTTAACGGGAAAATCTCTATTTATTTGGCCCAGGTTGTACTGGCATACACCCAATCCTTTCTTGTGCACAAAGAGTGCTTTTTGTGAAGGTATAAAGAGTCAGAAATAAAAATAAGCAGGGCAGTAAAAATTTGATTACAAGCATGCAACCCCACAGAGACAGCACTCTGTGCAGACTGATCCAAAACATGAACAAGGACAAAAAGACAACAATACATTTACTTTCAGGCTACCTTCTCAGTCTCCCAGAGATAAAGTATATAAAAATACTAGTATTGACCATTATTCAATTGAACCCAAAAAGCTCTCTTTGCAGCAGACCATGAGACTAAGAAGTTGCACAGTGAGAGGCAGTCAACCTTGGAATTACACACGCTTTCATTAGGTTCCCTGAATCCAGAGAGTACTTACCAAATGGGGCACTCTTTCAGGACATTAGACCCATATCTAATCTATGCTGACAGAAAAGATGAACTCAGAATACACAGGCAACACTCAGCTTTTCAAATTACCTGTGTTAACAGGTATCCATGTCTCCAATTAAAAAGTGAATGTAAACTTTTCAAATTAAAGTTCAGATGTAAAAATACTGTGCTGCTTTATTTCAGCTTAAGTGGTAACAGTGACTAGAGATGCACTCTATATGGGGTGCCTATTGGTACTGAAGTAACTATCCTTTTTGTACATAATCTTACAGCATTTTCTGAGACCCTGAGTGAAGAAGCTCTTTTTCCAGTCATCTGTGAAATCTGGGATGATGACACCATACAAAATACCCTATCAAACCACCAAGTGGTCCATCGAAGCACTCTGCTAAAATTGGTTTCTTACACCTTTTTGCACCATACTCGAACCAAACTGTCCCCACATTCTTCTGTTTCTCTAAGACTTCACAGAGTCAAAGTGCTGGCTGGGATGCCTTCGGTCCAGGTGGAAACCATTGCTAACATCAGATGAAGTCCGCCACAGTTTTGTCCAAAGGAGTTACAAATTTCTCTGAGGACAGTGATTAAACCACTTCTGTGTGCAAGCTCTTCCAGGGCTGCTTTGTCCCTACAGATAAAACTTTCTCCCCACTGTTCAAATCCAAGTTAAATTTGTGCCATTGCATCTGTCTTCTTGCTATCTATCACTACTGAACAGAAATCAGCTTTAAGATCTTTGTAAGTGCCCTTCAAGAAGTTTTAGGATGCTACTGGACTGTTCCTCAGATTCCTCTCTTTTCTAGACTATGCTCTCTCCCTCATACCCACAACATCTCACCATTTGCTAGATCTCCAAATGGGTCATCTTCAACTTTTCTGTCTACCTCTGGAAGTGCAGTGCCTCCAAAACGGAATGGAATATTCCAAACAGCCTTACAGACACTAAATACAGGAGATAAAAACAGTCCTTGAGGTACTGCTTCTAGCGCAGCCCATTGCCTTATTTACCCATCACTTATTTGTGATGATGGCACATTTAGGGCTCTTGCTCAATTCAGTATAACACATGGGGTTAATTTGCACCAAGTGCTCTATCTGGAATGAATATCTACCAATGAGATTTAGTAAATCTGAAAATATGCACAAAGTGCCTCTTGCTTCATAACCCAGGATGTCAATGAAAATCCTAAGAGTGTCAGCCTCTGCAGTATTCCCTTGAGTACCCTGCTTGTCAAGGACCAGCCATAAAGCACCATTGACCTTTCAGCAGCTAGTCTTCAACCCATCTAAAATTCCACTTGCCTAGACCATAGCACTTCAGCTTCCAAGTAAAACCTCTGTGGGAGACAGTGACAAAAGCACTACTGAATTCAAGAGATCTACCGCTTGCCCTCACTCCTGCAACAAGTCATTTAAGCCAAAGCACAGTAAAACAAGCCAAGCACAATTAGCCCTTGCTAAATCCATGCAGATTATTTCTGGCTATCTTCTTGTTCTTTGTGTGTTTGGAAATAAGAATAAACTCCATGATCTTTCCAGGCCATGAGATTAAGCTATGCAGCCTACAGTTACCAGGATGCTCCTCCTCGTCTTTCTTATAGATGGATAACACATAAGGCTTTTCTCTTTCACTGAGGAGCTCCCCCAGCTGCAGGCGTTTTGTAGTGGTCTCAGATTTTCCAGCTCTTTCAGTACCCTTAGCAGCTCCCATCTGATCCCACTTTTCTGGATATATCCAGCTGCTTTAAGTGCCCACTAACTTGTTACTCTCCAGATATTGGCTGTTCAAAAAAAAAAAAAAAATGCTGGCAACTACACAGGCAGGGGAACAGGCCTTTCCCTGAGACCAATAAAGCATTTAGTGCTTCTGTACCATTTTAGCCTAGCTGGTTTCTTCTATTCAGGGAATTGACACACTTCCCAAACGTCCCTTTGCTATCAATCAACTTGAAGAATTCCTCCTTTAGCTGGCTTGGGTTCCCCATTTTGCATTATGCCTTTCTGAATTTTAGATCCCAAAGCAGGTCCTTGTCAAGAGGGTCTTATTTAAAACTCCTTAATCTTCTTACACAACAGGATTATTTTTTTCCTGAGCTCTCAGTAAGTTTTCACATCTTACACGCAAGCACTGAGGAGCCTGCCACTCAGACACCTGTCCCTTTTTGCCTCTGCCCCCAGAGCCCTGCAGTCACCTTCAATCTGCTGAAGGCTTTTCCTGGCCACTTCACTGATGCCTGTCTAGATGAGTTGCCAAGCAAGCAGTCAGAAAGCCAGGCAAGCTGTGGCGGCCTCTCTGCAACACCATGGGTCTCGGCTCCAGGCAAGCAGCAGCCTTCCCCCAGATAACTGATCTGGCTGGCAAACACCATTCCCTGTCCCACAGTGGGTGTAGTCACAAGCAACTAGCACCTGTCATGGCCCCTTCATAGGACGGATGGCTCTGACTCAGTGAGGAGAAGCGTCCAGCGTGCCGTCCCCCCAGCAGCAGAGATCATCCACGCTCCTCTGCCGACGAAGCCCAGGCAAAGAGCCATGAACAGCACCGGAGCCTTCTGTGTGTGCATCTGCCAGCCTCCCCCCAGTCCAATGCTTAAGAACTGGTAGGGGTCACCCACCAAGGTTAATTTGATCTGATAACTGGGGGGGGGGGGGAAAGAGAAGGTGGNGGGGGGGGAGAAAGACAGTGAGCACTGCAACCTGGGGCTAATCCAGCCCTGCATGGGCACCAGCTGCTCAGCCACATGGCAGCTGCCTGGGGCCACAGGCAAGTGCCTACTGCCCCTCTGATTCCTGAGTGGGTCAGAGACAAGTGCTGGGGAAGGGATCATAGGTCCTCTTGGCTAAAGGCTGCAGTAGACTATTTTAGGACCACTGAGATCACCACCCATCTGGCCAGCTTGAAACACATTCGACAATGAGTTAAAGTGTGTGACAAGCACAGAAACAGGAAGCAAAATTATATAAGCTCTTTTTCTCCCTTTGGAAACCAGGCTAAGAAGTCACCCCTGCATATGCATACGTCCTCCAAATCAGCAGACTAGTTTAACCCAATCTCAGTTTCCAGTCCATGCATTTATTTCATTCCCCAACATGAGTATCATCCTGAATTCCTTCTCCATTCCTGCTTGGCACTATTGAGACCATACAGTCAAAACATGCTCTTTTTGTTTCCACCTGATGGAGGAAAGATACCGGGGTGTCACCACAACACATGATTTGTTCTAACCCCGTTCTTCCAATATGCTGCCATAAAAAGAATCAGAATTTGTTTTATGCCTAAACACAGAAGATGAAACAGGTGCTAAAAATCTTAGCCTTCCTGTTGGGACAGTTTTATCTATTACTGAGTTCTATCAAAAGATAATATAAATGCCTTAGCAGCATTAAAAAGCAGATTTGCTTAAAAACAGCATTATTGCATATTTGCTACCATAAATTTTAAAACAAAACCTTGCAGAACATAGCATATTTTTCCCACATTAGAAATATTACAAAAATTCATTCAATACTACCCATTACCAAGCCTAAATGGTTTGACAGCCCATTGTTTGGAAAATGAACATCTTCCACATTTGTTAAAGTGGAGTTAATCCAAGATATAACTTAAGTAAAATGAAGAACAAAAATGAAAAAGAAAAAAGCCATAGTCAAATCTACTGATTTGCATTTTAGCTATAATGTAATAGAAATAAATAATAATAATACAGACATTAATGGGATCAAGGCATCTGATGCAATACACGCAAATTATATTGATATTCCCCCTTCATCAGCTATGATTCAGGTAATCTAAAGAAAACAGCAGATAATATTAATAGAAACAAAAGTGAAAGCCTGCAGGTTCAAGCTAGGTTGCTCCATGTAATCATTCTCATAAATAAAATTCAAGAACAGCTAATTACTTTTCCCTTCAGTACTCATTATCACATGTCATGTTTGCTGAAGTCCTAGATAACAGCTGAAGGTTCAGGGTCATAATTTCTGGCATGTTGGTTATTGCGAGTCAATGACTGAAAATTTTAATAGATGCCACAAAGCTAACTAACTTCAATCAGATACTTCTTTCTTTAAAATTCACCACAAAAAAAGCCTTTTTGTTGCTGAAGCCAGGAAATAACCTCATGCAGACTGGAAGGCAATAGTACAACTTTATTTAATGCACTTTATTTAATGCATAGGGTGAGGGGGGACAACATAAACCAACCTGTCATTTCCTAAGAATTGAACATAAAACATGTTATCCTTGACAAGTCCACTTGTCAAACTGCAGCTCAACACTCAGTCTTGGAAAATGTCAAACTGCCTCTGCTAAAGTAATGGTAACTAACTTAAAGCTGCAAGTCCAGTACCAGTTCACTCAAGCCATAGTAGCACTTGAGGTATAGCATTAAATTTAATTGTCCGGATTGCAGAAGACAGGCGTTTTAAAAAGAGATGGACAAATCTATCTTTCAGACCCACTGAGGTGGAGTGGCAAGTGAGGTTACCCTTAATTGAATCTACTGTAAAAATAATGAAATAAATGATTGCTGTCTTCTTCAAAAAGGAAATTGACTTCTACAGATAATGAGGCTATTTTTAATTTTGCAGAATTTTTAAAATTTAGCAGAAAATTACTAAACAATCAGGCTTTATCACTAACATTCCCCCTGCCCTCTAGAGAAGAAAGCCTCCAACTAGAACATTTTTGGCAACTCCATCCTAAAACACAACAAGAAAAAAAAAAAAAAAGCCACACACAAATCAACAGATGCAAACTCTACAACAAAACATAACTAAGGTTATCCCTTCATTCTGGAAGTACAGAAGAAGCAGCTTTGGAAGTCAAGATTACCATGACTGCTTGATAATATCTGTGGAAGTATTTCTTCAAACTACAACTCAAACTAAGGAATATTGCAGTAATTATGCAGAAATTCAGTCCTCTCCCATCAAGAAGAAAGTCCTCATTCTATATTTCTCAGACTACTCGCATAGAGACATAATTTGGAGAAAAGCAGGCAACACTGGAGTCTTAGTGATTGCATACCAGGGTCTGTAACATCACAACACATCAGCAGAACATTTTGCAAATAATAATTTAAAAAACCCAAACCCTTTACTCTTTAAAGGCTCTTTAAAGTTGCACTGCTGGCCCTACTAAACTCACACTGGCTGCCATCTAGATATTTTAGTATCCCACTAAGAACAGGTGATCCAAACTCTTCTGCATCCATCAAGCATTTCAGTTTTCACCAGCCCCAAACACGATCACAATCTGTTCCTATGGATGCTGTAAGGACTTCTCCACTCAGTGGCACTTCAGATTTCCACATAAGGGGAAGTACTCATGTGAATACGAAGGAATAACCAAATACTTTATACAAAGAGTGCTGTCTCAGTACAAATGTTGGAGACTGGCTTACAGGAAGAGTGACACTCCCCAGAAAAGCTGTGGAGATGATATATTTTAAGCATCACCATTCTTGTTTCACCAACCATTCTATTTAACTGAAGTTTGCGGTAGAATGAATCTTAATCCTTAAGTGGTTGCTAGGATTTTTAAGACTGCCTTTTGTCACAAGGTCTTCAGAAGCTTTTTTAGAGGAAATGAGGAGAGGTCAAGTAGGCAGGTAGACTTTTTTTCCCCCAGATAGTAGAAATATTAATTAAATAAGTCTTAAAGGAAAAGGAAATAACTGACACTTTACTATGTAAATATCACAGTATTCACTGTTCCTCTGAATAAAGATAAAGGTTTTATAGAAAAAGTCAAAATCACCAGAACTGATTCTAAATTTTGGATTTCTAAGACTTATTTTTCAAAATTTATTAATTTTTTTAAACTGCTGTATTTGTTTCCATTTCTGGAGTTTTCCTTTATATCTTTAATTTCAATAGCATAAAAGTTCTTCTATAATAAATTCTTGTCTATCAGTAAAGATGAGAACCACAGACTCCAAGTGCAACATCATGGTCGTGATAGACTCCAAGAGTTAAAGCTGCTTTCCCTCACTAAGCTTCAAAGCTTTAGACTTGAAGAAGCAAGCCTGGTAAAATCTGCCTGGCAAGCAGCAAGAAAAGATGGAGATGGCAACACAGCCCCTATGAACAGCAAAGGTATATTAAGATACTAAAGGATGAGGATATCCAGCTTTAAATATTCCAACCACCAAAAGGCAATCAGGCTTTCAACACCACTTAGGGAACCATTTCGGTTTTGCCCAGTACAGGAGTTTAGATTTTGACCTTCTGAAATATTGAAGGTTTTGCTTCCTCTGTGCTGTTTGCTAGAACACAGCCTAAACTGAAGGCAAAAAAATTATGCTTATCTAGACCTTTTCATTTGTTATTCCTCCCAAATGTCTTTATGCCATGCAGATGCCTTCCCTTTTCCCAAAACTTTCCTCTTTAGGAGTCTTCTACTCAAGCTTCATTCTGCATCAACTTTTGGTGCCTCTGCAGCCCCCAGAGACACCACAGAAACAGTAAAGCCTGAGCTCCCTTCCTCCCACACATAAAAATCTAAGGCATCACATGAATCCTGTGGCTCGTCCCTCCCAGCTATTTTTCTCTTCTGCCAGTGTCACAGCTGTGGCTCCAACACCTGGTTTGTGTGTGTGTCTCACCACAGGCAGCTAAGCTGGCACAGAAAGACGCCATTTCACCAGAGGAAAGGAGCACGCAGAGACTCCAAGGCTGCAGCTAACTCCATCTCACACTCCTCCCTGAAAGCTTCCCACTTGCACCCAAAACCTGGCACTCTGCTGACCTGTTTCCCCATCTGAGGGGGCTGCTTTTACAACCAAAACACAACACTGCCCACAAATGTGCAGGGAACAAACACCACGTGGGCCTACACGTGTCTCTAGTAAGCTCCTCCTAGGCTGCTGAGAGCTAGAAAGCAGAACTCTGAGTCATGCTTTTTGGGTCAGACCTCAAAAAGTTTTGGCTGTTTGACACAACAGGACTACAATGCACTACTTGGAGTCCCTGCAAAAACAAGGCACAGGTGTGCTCACAGCTGCGCCACGCTACAACCCCTCTGGGGAAGAGCCAGCAAAGCAAAGGGCACTTCTTGATCTGAAGCTAATGACAGGCCTGCTTCAGATACAGCCTCCATGTCTTAAAAAAAACCAAACAACCAAAACCAAAAAACAAACAAAAAAACCCCAAGCAAAACAACAACAAAACCCTAAACAAATCAAACTCCTCAAAAACCCTCCACCCAACAAACAAAGTCTGCAAACCTATTAATGTTTCCAAAACAATGATACGCATCTTCTTAAAGAGAAATCTAATTAGTGAACTGGAGCATAAAGTCAAAATGTAAGCCAATGTTTGCAGCACTGAAAAATGAGAAATACATAATTAGTGGCTATTCTCCCAGTCTGAAGCCAAAGATTTGTTATTCTGAAATGGCTTCACTGTCAGTAGTTTCCAACTAAACAGAGGCAGAACTGCAACAGCAGCCTTCAAACTAAGTAGATCTGACTGCAGATTCAGTGTATGCACTCAAAGGTGACGCAATCGAGACTTACACATTGGCATGTCTGAATGCTCGGAGCAAGACATGTACAAATACAGAAATGTAGCTGTGGATGTAAATGATAAGACAGACATTCATAGGCAGAGTTAAATTAAGCCCCACAAAGAATACACCCATAGAACTGGAGGGCCTATTAGGTTAAAAAATTCATCAGATATTTGTTTTTGAACTACATTTATGACAAGAGATAAATGACAAAGTATGTATATTACTTCAGCCACCTGGCAGGCAGGGAAATTTGCTGCAGGGAACAAACAGGTAGTAAATAAATAAATTAAGAATATGTTACCAGGCTGTGAGAGGAAGGGCTATAAATGGACTCTTTTCCCTCCAACAGAGGTCACAGCAGTCAGTAGGAATTATTAGCATCATTCTCATAACATGAGAACAAGCCAAGCTGCCAAGTAGTTACACTGCAATAGTATTTCAAATCCAGAAGAAAATTTCTCTTCAGAAAAGGAAATTGAGCTGCTTCAAGAAACTACACTAGCCATTGCATCTCTCATTATATACTTTCCTTGTTGGAACATCTAGTCTCAAAAGACCTCTGACAACCCTGCAGCCTGATGCAGGGCTTTTCACTGTAGTGAAAGACAGTGAAAGGCATAACACAACAGCTTCCTAGAAATTGTGGCCCCTTTTTTTTTTCTTCTTCTGGCAAAATTGAAATTGTCTAATCATGGCAAATTCATTAACAGAGAAGTTACAAATGGAGTGCAGGGATGCCTGCAGGTTTAACATCCATGACATTTTCTCACTGATCAAATAAACGCCTGAGCTCACAGCTCCCAAAGAGACTGCTGGTTCCCACTCTCATTTCTGACCACAGAACATCCCACAAAGTAAAAAAGGCACATTTTTTATTTTTGTTTGTCCATACAACAAAGACTTACCCTGAAGAATTGTGTCCTTATGATCTATTTTGAAATGGATGGTAATTGAAAAAAATTATCTTTGAAGGAAATGCTGTGCATGCAAAATGCTGATTTGCTAAGAAACCTCTCTGTCTGTTTCTCTCAGATATCAGCTTTATTAAAGCAGTGAAACACTACAATTTACTATGGAGGACACCTATCCCCAGACACCTCTTGTTTAAGTTGTTCATGTGTTTTTTGACAAAAAAAAA
>VWZN01009447.1:813750-833905 GCA_013396955.1 Regulus satrapa | reverse complement strand
TTAAAAAAAAAAAAAAAAGAAAAATCCCAACTAAATCCACCAGGTAAACCAATTATACCTCCTCCTCTTGCTGGAGGAACTATTTGCACACCTGAATGTGGAACACACTAAGCATCTGCCTGTGTCAGCTGGGAAACACTACAGAGCATACCCCCAAAATAAATAGGTGAGCTAAGTGATGCCCCTACTATTTCATATCTACTATTTTAGCGTATTTAGTTATAGCACCAAGGTTTTTTAGAAGGCAAATTTAGGATATATATTTTGGGAGGAAGTGAGAAGCAACAGTGCCTAGTCACTTGCATTGGCATAGGTAGATCATTGTAGATCTGGAACTGGATAGCATGTGATGGAAGAAAAAGTACATCTGAAACACTGAAATATTACTACTGCTATGAAGGCTGCAGAAAACAAACATATTCCTTGGACTGAAATTATGAAGAGCATAAATTCTTCTATTTTCCCCATACATACACCTTATAGTGACAGAGATGCAACATCTATAAGCAATACCAAAATTTTATTTTATCTTTTTCTTTGTTTTTATTTTTTTCCCCCTCCTTTTAATGGAAAGAAGGCCATTTGGTTCATCAGTATCTTTGGACTCGTAGACTATAATATTTTTTTATCCTAAGCACCCAGGTGATCAACTAGTTACTGCTTTCCAGTTTTCAAATTTCTAATGAGAAATTATTAAATGAACAGATTACTCATCTGTCCTCTCCACCAGAGGCACCATGGCCACCCAACTGCCTCAGCTCCAAAGTACCACAACTCTTTGCATCAGACCATCTCCATCTATTTTTTGTCCAGGAGACGTTCTGTAACATACCTGTTTATGTCACACCCTGCCCATTAGCTTCACCTCTGAATACCTCCCCTGTCAGGCCACCAGCTGGCAGAGGCTTATGAGCAAACTGGGAATTAAATGGACAGGCCAGATGTCAGAGGGAGCAATTGCTTAGTGACAGCACCACTGTGGCAGCAAGAGCCATTTCACAGAAATCTTAATTTCAACAACACGTGGCCATGAACCCCAGACATGTTGCATGAAGCAGGGAATAAAATCTCTAGCTGTGCTGAAAGATCAAGAGGTACAGGGCTATGTACTATGTGACAGTACACCTACTTTTTCCTTTCAACAGTATTTGGGATTTTTGTCCCACTCCAAATCGGGATGCTCACAGTTCCAGCAGCACAGGAAGCACATCCCATCATGCAGCGTCTTCCCCACAGTCCATTCTCTCCCCAGGGGTCTCATCTTTGCCTACACATTGGCTCTTCATGTCTCTGGGGACAGGGGGGAAACGCTTCTCACCTTCCTTGCCCTCTTCTTACTCTGCAGGTCCCACTGATGACTGTAGCTGCCAAATCCCTGGCAAACACTGCTTAAGGGGTTGACATTTGGCTTTTGACAGGAGGTTCACTGCTCAAGCAGCTGTTCCCATCTTTGGGAAAAAAGCAGGCACTGGACAGAAACCATGTGCATCTCTGATTCTGATGTACCATCAGACAGGAAACATTGGTAAGGCATAGAGCAGTTTCAAGAATATGCTCAGTGCTCTGTAACTGAAGAAAAAAATGTACATTTAAAACAAATTTATAAAATAAAAAGAAAAAAATAGCTGTGTCATAAAAAATGTTTCACAAGATATGAGTTATCACTAAAGAACAGATTGCAAAGATGTTATATTCTTGTGAAATCAAATGTGATTCAGAAGGGCTTCATTGTTTTGGTACCTCTTTGAAACTGAAAACCAAATCAATTTTTACAAAAATATTACCTAATTACACTTGCTGTTGCTGACTAACCATTTGGGAAATTGAACACATGCAAGTGTGAAGTGATCTGGTCTGAGACAGAAAACTATGGAAACTTATTTATCTGAACTAAGAGGGCCACAAAGATGCACCTCATTTACTGAAGAGGCAACCAATGATCACAAGCAAAGTTAAGAAGAACAGAAAGTTTATGAGCAAACAGAGGGAACAAAGTCCTCCTGAAGCCATGATCCAGCCCAGTTAAATGTACCACCACCCCTTGCTAGACAATTTCTCTTAGCAAATGCCCTCTAAACCAATCATGACTCATCTCAGCCAAGGTTTCTCTTCAGAAGCCTGACAGAAATGCCATTCTGCAGCCCTACTTCCAGCATGAACATACATCTACCACTCCCCTCCCTTTCCTTCCCTATGCTTGTGCTTTTTAAACAGATAATGCATTTTAAACTCCTTAAGGACTGTTTTTTTTTTAAATAACCCAGGTGTTTCATGCTGTCAAACACTCTCAGACACATTGGCAATATGGAGAAGGATGTTACAGACAAGACAGACAGCCTCAGAAAGAAGAAATAATTTTTTTACACCATTTTTTCCCCGCTTGATCTCATATCTGCACATTTTCACTGCTCTGTCTCCTCTCTCTCCCGAAGTCCAAGCAAACCCAGAGAGAGCAGACAGCTCTTAAAAATCCTAAATGCTTCTTACATATTTCACTTGAACGTTGCCCTCAGAGAGCCTGTGGGAGGTATTCAGAAAAGCAATCTTTGGTTTAGTGATGCTTGTCCCCTTCAGCTTGATCTATTGCTGACACAGAAAAAGCAACTCTTCCAAGGAGTGGGATGCAGAAGCTGGCATCTCTCTAGGGCACTGAACTCCCTTTTGGAAGAGGCCTTTTCTCTCCCCTGACCATGAAAAGAGCAGGGAAAATGTTCTCTGGAGGATTTTACGTGCATTACCATCACTGAAGACTCTTCTTAGCCATCACTACAGATGACTCCTCACTTAAATTTCTAGCCATATTCTCCTACACCTCCCTACCTAAATCTAACACTCAGCTGTTGCTCTCTAAATATAGCATGCTAACAACTATGAAAGGTGTCTCTATATTTAGTTTACCTAAATGATACTTACTCATCAGTGCCACGTGCAAGTCTGCTATTACTGGATAGCTTGCTACTAACAGAAAAATAAGGAACCTTTTCATAATGCAGTTAAGTTACAGAGGAGACAGGTAAACATAAATATAATTAAATTAGTTTGTGACAGAATCTGTCACTGAGCATCTTAAATGGAGCCTCTTCACTGAAGTTTAGCTCTTGTAAGCAAGATGCCCACATTGTAGAGTATTACAGTCTGCTTTTAAAATTATATAATGAACTCACTAGCCTGAAAAAGAAAGTACGTCTAAATCTACTATCAAAGTCTATTCTGTCTATTTATCATTAGCACCTATTCCCATAGCACAGAGTTTCACTATAGAAATTACTCCAAAAGAAGCTCAGGTTCATAGAACATGGCAGCAAGTATTGGGTACAAGCCCCTGGACAAACTGGATGAATTCCCACTGTATTCATTCCCTGCGGGATAACACATTTTCAAGCTGGATCTGAGAGCTCTCTCGCAGTCATGTGTCAGTGCCAGAAAGAAGCACATTAAAGGACTGTAAAACTAAAAATAAAAGTCCTTTAAATAAGACAGAGCTAATGAATTGCTGCAAGTATCATAAACGAGAAAGACCAGCCAGCCACTGATTTACATGACAGCACCACAAGGACTGAGAGCAGTAAGAACATAGCAAGCGGACCTGAAAAACAAGCACTGTTAGAAGTTTCTTCATTTAGCCATATTATACACTTTGAAAATGATGACAAACCCTTCTTCTAAGGTAGACTTGTATGTTCTGACACTGCTTTTTTCACATACCACTCAGAAAAAAGTTCCTTTACTACCCTTGATGTAAAAGTGAAATTTCAATGCTGAGAACTGCACAAGGTGAAATTTTACTGAACACTTTGAGAAAAACAAAAAACTGCAAAATTTATTTTAATCTTTCTTCTGAAATATACTAAAAAATCTGGAGATCCTCTCTCCTGCTCCTACAATGGCAACCTTCCCATCAGAACTCCTCTCTAGCCTGAGTAAAACTAGCTTAAACCCCGTCTTTTAGCAATAAATTTCATTTTCCAACTCACAATAGCAAGTCTGTGCCTCTGCCTTCCATAATGCCACGTTTCCATCCAGATTTTCCACATTTTTCAATAGCACAATTTACAAAAAAGGTTCATCCAGCTTCTTCCTTTTAGAACCAAAAACAACTCACACAGAAATTGCCCTTAATTCTCCCTAAATAGAGGGAAGACTAAAAGAACTCTCCAGCTTGGAGTCAGTTTTTGAAAACTTCACATGGACTTCCAAAATACGCTATAAATGCCATAGACAGGCTTAAAAAATTAAACTGGAAAGGAGATATATATATATATATATATAAGGGAACTGCTGATCTTTAAGCAGCAAGGAGAATACCACAATCTGGTTGTTACTCTGCTGCCAGAACCCAGGACAACACAGTCCTTCTCAACTCCTACCACTCCTTTACATCATTACAATAAAATGAACACAGTACTTGGAAGAAGTGAATCCCTGAAGAAAAGAGAAGCTTAGGCCAGGAAGTTGGCAAAGGAGAAATTTGGAGCAACTTCGTGCAAGACCACAGTTTGTCTGTCTTTGTTAAACCATCACACCACTTCATGTGTCTGTCTCACTAACCTATCAGATTAATTAAAATAGTACACTTTGCTCAGAAAATAAAATATTTAGAGTAAATACTGCATTTCTCTCAGCTATGGTCTTGACCTCACAGCAGTCACAGTATAGGGGGTGTTTTCAATACCTTTACAGCCATTTTATAGCCATATAGTTCATGGCTAGGTAAGAAGACAGAGAGATAACTCTCTGTTCCCAAACAGAAACTGGAAAAATTGTTAGAGGTACTCATGATATTCAAGCTTTACTGCAACCAATAACTTCAGGAGTTGGACTTAACAAGGTTGAGGTTTTGTTCTGGTTTATAATGCCCCTAAATAAAAGAGGTAGCAGGGTAGTAGTCACTGAACATCCTTGGTCTTGCATCAGTAGCTATAGAAAAAACCAGCAGATTCCAGATGCTGGGCTAATGAAAACACACATCTGGACCTGTCTTGTGAGGGACAACTACTCAACCCTAACTGGGATGGTTTCTTCATTGTCAGGATCCCCCCTTAGCCAAGGGGAAGACACCACAATTTGTGCCATGATTTTTGCTTTCTCTTTTTCTTTGTGAAACATGACCTGAGCAGGTCTGAGCCTCCTCTCCAAAGAGCCCAGCTGGAGCTGTTACTTACACACCATACTAAAGTGTAATTTAACTTGTGCAAGAAGGGGTAAGGGTAGGGGTTTGCTACAGCTGGTGAAGAAGGGCAGCACAGGTCAATCACAGGAGTAACAAGAGCATAAATGCTGTGATTTTAGTCCTTGCCAAGGCTGGATGTTCATGTTTCCAGAAGACAAGCCAGTACAGCTGCAAGGGTAGCAAACACCACACTGGAAAACTTCCTGCACCATGTGGCTCAGCTGCCCAGTGCTATGTGCTCTAAATTACTTTGAATAGAGAAGCAATGAGGTTTGGGGAAGATATTGCTGTTTCTGTGTGTGATAAATAAAATAATATTCAAGACTCTTGTCTTCAAGTAGCATTTTTCCAGGCACCAACTGAAAGAAAATAATAGTACCACATTAAAAAAAACCAAACCAAATCAAACAAAGTCCAAACAAACAAAAATCATAGAGTGTTGCCCTACAACTTCTCTACAATCATGAAATTTCCAGGAACAAATCATAATTATTTATTACATTACCCTAAAGTAATGCTAGCCTGGGCTCACTTCACACCCTGACACCATCCAAATCTTTCCCCAATTAGCCAGGAGGCTGCCAGCTATCAAGGCAAGAGAGATCAGAGCTTAGTTTCTACAATGAAAAAAGCATACATTGTAGCTTTTGAAAAAAAAGCAAGTTGTAGATCATCATATACATGCATGATGATCTACAACTGCAAATTTCTATTTATAAGCAAGGGCTGTAGAGCCTGGGCAAGTGCATTTAAGACCCAAGCAATGGGGTTTTTTACAGTCACTGTGCAGACATCCATATTTTAGATTAAAATAGTCACCTATAGGAAAAAAACCCTATATCATTTGTGAAAACATGAATGGCTTACTATTTGGCCCCCTGTAACAAACAGGTCCTAAGAGAAATCAAAAATATGAGAGAGAAATTATTCTATTTTCCAGATTCTTAGCTGATTTTTGACAGAATTTCATTCACCAACAAAAAAACAAACAAACAAACAAACAAAAAAAGAAAAAAAAATTCTTCTCCTCTACTACTTCTTACAGGCAGGCAGGAAGATCTTTTTGTTTGCAATCACAAAAACATCAGAAGAGAAAACCAACACACTTTTATGGAAACCAGAAAGCTCAGTAAAGGAATTCAATGCATAGATTTCAATCACCAATTTTCAAAACTGCAGATTATAGAAGACAGCTGCTCATTCCAAACCAAAGATAGAGTGTTCTCCTGCACCCAAATTCTTTTACATATCCCATGCTCTGCATTTTGAAAATGTAACAGGCATCAGTCCAATTGAAACCTGTTCAGACCTAGGAATTGTCTTCCAATTATTATTACAATATTAACACTATTAAAACTGCTATTCAAATTAAAGTTCTCCTGGGAATTGCTGTGGAACTTATTCTCTTTTCTCCTCGCACATCCAATAAGATTTTAGAATATTAATTCTTAAGTAATAATTATAACAAACAGTAACAATCTCATCAAAATTTAAAAACAAAACTAGCATAAACTGTGAAGCCAGGCTGAAAAGCTGCAAAAACAGCTTTAGTGTCTTCCTAAACATTTCTTTAGTATTTCAAGCAAACTCAAACTCTGGTTCAGCCATGTATATTTTCTGCAAGTTCTCCCTTTCAGTTTTCATGCTTCAGGTACAACATACCTAAGATGCAAAATATTTACAGAAAGAAGCGCTACCAGCTTACACATAACATATAACCAGCATAGATATCACTACAATTCTAAATTTTCAATCAAAAATGAAAATAATCATAATGGAAAGGTGTTATCCTACCCACAGGCAAAGCTATAAATGAGCAAGCTTCACTCCCATGTTCAATCAAGTTGGTTTTTTTTTGGTGACACTGATGAAATGGGACCCCTGGGACACTCCAGCTGCTGACAGGCATTTTTTATTCTTTTCTGAGAAGGCATTCATGTGCATGGATGGACAAGAACAAGCCATGTCAGACTCTGTACTGTGAAAAACAATCTAGTTAAAAAAGCTGGAAGCAATGTTTTTCCATGTTACACACTACAGCCTTATTTTCACATCACAAATGGATCCTGCCTTTCTTCAGAAGATACAACAGCACACAGAAAAATGCTTTTTCTTTCACTCCCATCAAACTCTCCTCATCTAAAAAGTTCTTTTTGCTTGTGTTTTCAAGCACCACTCACTATTATTAATGGCCCAGCGCTAACCAGAGATGCATCAGCAAATATTGCTGTTCCCACTACTGGGAAACTCCATCCTCTCTCACATTCAGCAGAGTCTATCAAAATTTCACATTTCCATCAGCAAGTAGCTTACAAAAGACAAAAAAATGCAATCACATATCTCATGTCATGTAAAAGGTATTGACCTTCAGCTCTACAATACTGCTGCTGCAAAGGACTCCACTTCCTTACATTACTGGACAGCTGCTTTCTCACATCTCTCAGTGAAGCCTCCAGAGGCTAATTATCTCAACTACATGTTTGTCAATAGGGCTTTTAAAACTCTGTAGAATGCATCAGGTTCACAGAAGGAGAGCTGCAATTGTTGATGGTCACTGCAGAGCACAGCAGAAGTCTTCTGAAGTTTTAATACACTCAGCATTTATTCTAGGAAAAGTTCATGCTCCTGAATTCGAGAGCTGGAGCCCCATTCTGTGAAGTCTGGAAACCATCCAGCAGTGGGACAGGAATAAAGCTGATGAATTTCTTTTTTTTTTCCCCCCAGTACTTCGTTAAATGAACTCTATTCCAGTTTGTAAAATTACTGTGCTCAATCTTTATAAAGAAATGTTCTGCATTGTAGATGTGTTATGGTTCAGCACTTTGGCTCAGATCAGAAATTAAATACAAGTACAGTAAACAACTGCACTTTAGCTCTGCCAGACAGTTATGAGCTATATCTCATCAATTAGAAAAAAAAAATTTAAAAAAAAAAGAANCTGTCTAGTAAGTGACACTACACCAAATCTATTGAGGTGTTTTTAATGAAATCTGTATACACAAAATTTACAAATATTTTCAAAGGTTCATTCTTAGTCTTTGGAAAGATGACATAATTAACAACATTGATGCAATCTCCCTGTCTAGGAGTGTTTCTGTATAAAGGCTTAAACTGTCTGCCCAAAAGACAAAAAGGATTTAAATTCTTCTGCTGGATGAAAAAATAGAAAATTTTAGTAAGGCAGAACCCAAATTTCAAAAGGCTGTTTTACACACACACACACACACACAAAAACCAATCCAAACTACAACCAAAAAACAAGTGCTAAAAAAATTTTAAAAAAACCCAAACAAAAACAAAAAAACACAAACCCTACTTAATTTCTTGGCTCTAAAGAAGACTTTTGTTAACATATTAAGTATTTAAAACACCTTGAAGATGTCACAAATTCAACTTTACAGAGCAGTGATTTCCTTTGCACTAGCTACCTACTTAGCACAGGAATGGCTACGATACTAAGAAATGCCAGTTTCCACTTCATCATTTTAATGTATTGCCTATTACTGCTTTCTAGTATCCCAGTAAAGGGGTCTCAGTCCAAAATATTGATATATGTACTTTACAGGGCCCAGGAGAATATCAGTAATGATATACACACTAGTATGGTGCCACTTTAATTCAAAATAGAATTATGTACAGCATTTGTTTTCTGAACACAGCATCTACTCAGCATCAATTTCCCAGTTACCAAGATGGAGGAAAAAAACCAAAACAAATAAGCCCACCACTATGTCATCCTTAGACTATCACACACACACACACACACACACACACACACACACACAGACATATCTTTTCCCCCTAAATATTAAACTAGGAGCAAGGTAAAAATTTCCACATACTACTATGAAACCCCTGCAAGAGTCTCCACCAGGAAACAGCATACAAAAAAGCTCTGAAAAAACAAGATAAGTCTGTAAGATACATAGAATTTTCACTCCTTAGCCTCATAATATACGTTTAAAATATAGCTAATCTAGAGTGTATCATATAAAAAACAGTGCCACAGAGCTAGAGATTACAGTGCTCTCATGCCAATCACAGCCCCAAAATCACTTGTTCAGCATTCCTGAAGCAATTTAACTCTAATAGGTACTCAAGGAAGTTTTTATCTTTAATTAATAGCAAAAATATGTTAGAAACTCTTGGAAATCTTCTTTCTAAAATAGAAGATGTGCATTAATTATCATGCACCAAAGATCATATTATTATATTAACCTGCATGATCATATTATATAATCACAGAATAATAGATCCAGTATTGCTGAGTCCACCACTAAACAATATTTCTAAGCACCACATTTACAAGTTTTTTAAATACTTCCAGAGACAGTGATTTACAGGCATTTTTCTTTATGTAGTTTCACTAAAACTGAGAAATCAAACTTATCTGGCACTATAAATACACACAATTTTTTCCAGAAACAATCCTTCCATTACAATAAAAAATTTTCTCTTTTTCTTTTGATTAATTATTTGATATCAGGTCCTAAAATTATTTCTTTCTAATTAGGGTATATGGCATCTCTTTTTTTGTTTCTGAAACAATACAACCAGCTCCTGAAATTCATATACAGTTTTCTCAGCTAACTGAGAACTAGAGAATCCTACAGATTGCAGCTAAGATGGTCAACAAGCAGAATTTTATTCAGATCGTCTTCAGAAACCAAAGATTTCTTTTTCTACAAAGAGATTTTTAAAAGTATATGTATAAACACAGTTGGGAAATGCACTGATTTATTTATGACCTTCCAATTAACTTTATGCCTTTTCCTTCAAGCTCAGAACTAATCCTTAATATGGAAATGACATTTATGTTTTCTGCAGCCTAAATTTTGAGTGGGCAAAAGGCTAACAAAAAAAATCTCACCAAAAAACATTTTTGCAAAAGGACTTTCAAAGACTAAGAAAAATTTGACAAGCCCACATGATCTGCAGCAAGGACCTTATTGTCTTGTTGCTACTTTCTGCAATGCCTATAGCCTCATCATCCCTTTTCATATCCATAAAGCATTAACTTCAATGAACTGTTTTCACAGGCAAATGACTATTCAGTTTCTTAGAAACTCTAAGCAAAAAATACTGAGTCATAATTACCCTTTAATTTCACTCACAGCACTTTCCCCAACAGCTGCAGCATCTCCTTCAATGAAACCTGACTGCTGTTCATTGCATACTCTCAACCAAATTCAAAATCCAGTAGTTTAGTACAACTGCATCCATTCAAGGACCTTATACATTCTTCACAGATAAATAGCAACACTCTAAATCCAGAGGATTTACAATTCAAAATTGTTCTTCAGGATCTGAAAGGAAGAATTTTTCACCAAACACCAAAGTTCTTGCACAGAAGTCGCTGTCTTCAGATATTAAGCTACCTCTCTTTCCCAAAAAAAATCCTGGAGAGTGACTGTATCTATGAGAACAGCTAGGCAAAGAGGTAGCTCATGTCTGCTCCCAAGATGACCAGTCACCAGGAAGGGCTGAGCTCAGTCCTTCATAGGGCATGAACATAACTTTGAGTTTTTTCCCTCTCTGTAGCTCTCAGATGGGTGTGAAAATGGCCAAAACCTTCCTGAACTACTACACCTTGAATTTTAAAAGTAGCTTCAAATACAAAACCAATTAATCATTCCAGTTTGTAATAGCTACCTTCTTGAACTAAATTTTAATTAGGAAGAAAGTGTATATTAGGAATATTCTGTAAGTTTCCATTTACTTTTATTTTCCAGGGATATTTGTATTTTTTCCTGACCTAGAGCTGCTAGGTATCCTCAACACCTCAGTAAAAGATTTTTCTTTCCTCATATGCAAAAAGGAAACAACTAAATGAGTAAGGAAACAACTAAATTTAGCAGATGAGTACTTCTTTACCCCAAAGCCTGCCTTTGCATCATTCAGTGGACTTCAGAAGAAGACGTGATACTTGTATTTACAATATAAACATAACATACACTGTCACTTTCAGTTCCAGAGAAAGAACAATACTACAAAATGGACAATTTAATGGGCTTTAGCAGGGAAATGACACCTTTCCAAAAAACATTAGCTCTGATTTTCTTTCCATCTCTTCTAATGTACCAGTTTACAACTTCCCCGTGACAGCTCAGACTCCAAAAAGCAGCTAATTTTTTCTATTGCCATCATGAAAAAACACAGGGATAACCACACAGCCCCTTTGACATTTCTCTACCACCAAGTGAAAGGCTGCACTCACTCACAGGTGTGATGTAGATTATAACACACCCAGAGAGATTCTTTATGTTCTCTGAGGAACATGTATACTATAAATATTGATTGAGAACTGCCTAACAGCTCTCCTAGAAACAAATGTTAAAAATGTTTAGAAGTGAAAGATGGACATGCAGAGCTGACAAATAACTGGCTAGTTTTGTAGAACTAGAATCCTCTGAGTTTATCAGCAGAATCAATTTTGTAATGATATTGAAAGCATCCTGTTTACACACAGAAAAATGGGCTGTCATCACCTTTATCTTTCCTATAGGCAGTCAGAAAAAGGGATTAATTCTAACTTACTGGCCAGAGCAGTTATGGACTCACTATTGCTGGAAGTGTTCAAGGCCAGGATGGATGGAGCTCTGAATAACCTGCTCTAGAGGAAGTTTCTCTATCCATGGCAGGGAGGTTGGAAATAGATGATCTTTCTACCCAAACCATTATATGTTTCTATAAAACTTGATGTTAACACTTAATTGCAAAATATTGGTCTGAGGTTAATTAAAATTTTAAATTCCATTCACTGTCTGGATTCTGGACAAGAAGCTAAGGCAGTTCTGCAAGAAAAAAAAACAAAACATTTTCCCATGGAAAGCCAAGAACAATTTTAGAAAAGGAGCAAGGCTCAGTGGTGACATGACAATGTATCACTTAGAAGTAAACAAAAGCATTAATCATCAGATTTCAGAAAAGCAAGAAACTATGTGCTGGTGCTGAAAGTTAATTAACATTTAAGATAACATTGCTATTTGACTCCCAGTTAAAAAAAAAAAAAAAAGTTCAAAATGAGTTGATTTAAAGAGAAAATATTTTTAAAAAATTCCAACACACAACTCCTGAACACTGACATCACAGCATAAAATTCAGTGCAATCAAAACCTGCCATGTGCATAGGATAGGAAGAGGCTGTTGCAGTGGGTTGACCCCGGCTGGGTGCCAGACATCCAACAAAGCTACTCTACCACTCCTCTCTGCAAGCTGGACAGGGGAGAGAAAACAGAACTAAGGCTTCATGGGTTGAGATAAGGACAGAGAGACATCACTCACCGAATAAAGGCAAAAAAGACCCGAATTGGAGAAAACTGAATTTCTTGCAAAAAAACCACAAACAAAGCAAGCAGGATAATGAGATGTAAAATAAAACTTTATAAAACCACCTTTCTCCACCCTTCCCTCATTCTCAGTTCTAACTTTGCCCCCCACAGTGGTGCAGGGAGAAACGGAACGGGGGTTATGGTCAGTTCATCACAAGTTGTTCCTGATGCTGCTCAGGGAAAAGAGTTCTTCCCCTTCTCCAGCGTGAGATTCCTCCCACAGGAGACAGTTCTCCATGAACTGCTCCACATGGGTAATGCTTCCCTGCTGTGCAGCCCTTCAAGGCACTACCTGCTCCAGCATGGGTCCCCCATGAACTCACAAGTCCTACCAGGAAACCTGCTCAGTGTGGGCTCCTCTCTCCATGGGTCTCATGCAGGGTCCCTCTCAGGCATCCATCTGCTCCAACATGGGTCTCCTCCACTGCAGGTGGATCTCTGCATCCCCATGGTTCTCCATGGGCTCCAGGGCACAGTTGCTTCCCCACAATCTTCACCATGGGCTGCAGGGGAATTTCAGCTCCAGTGCCTGGAGTAGCTCCTGCCCCTCCTTCACTGGCCACAGTTGTTCCTCTCACACATTCTCACTCTGCTCTTCTCTGGCCACAATTACATCCATGCAACAACTTTTATTTTTCCTTTTAAAATATGTTAATACAGACTCATAGGCCTCACTATATTTATTCCTGACTGGCTCAGCCTTGACCAGCAGTGTGTCTGTCTCGGAGCCACCAAGAATTCTCTCTGCCAGACACAGGAAGCTTCTGGCAGCTTCTCACAGAAGCCACCTGGGTAGCTCCCCTGCTACCAAGACCTTGCCACCCAAACCAAATACAGCTGTCCCATCAAGGAAGGATTAGTGTCTTTCAGCCTTTTATCCAGTACTGAAAGCGGTGCAAGTCTCAACCTGCATCACTTTTTTCCCCCCCTCAAACATTGCCACATGCCAGAGCTGACTGTCACTTCACACACACAAGCAAAAAATACAGGCAAATCAGAGCATCTGACAACCATTGGGAGAACAAAGCAACGCCATGGACCACAATAATTATCAAGGCTTCATGTCATGACCTTATCCACTGTGTGCCCTTTCACTCAGAACTGATTACATCGGGGTTTCCAAAATTAGCTGCTGTAAAAGAAATGGCAGGGGGGTCAGTGTTAGAACAAATCTTTGTGGAACTGAGTAACCAAATTTCTGCTCACATAATACTTTCATTCAAAAATAAACCTCTTAACAGATACATGGGAAAGCCTTTACCTAGCTCTGGAGCACACCTTATAGTTTTTGGATTCCAGAATTACTCTGATTTCAAGTGCCACTGCAGTAAACACACACACAGAGCCCAATGCAAGATTGTTTTCCCTAGTATAAAATAAAAAATAAAAATAAAAAAAAAAACAACAAAAACCCCCCAAAAAACCCAAAACAAACAAAAAAACCCAAAACAAACAAACAAACAAACAAACAAACAAAACAAAAGAAAACCACATTCCAGCACTGAAATGCATTAGAAGCTGTGTAAGCTTACTGACCAATGTCTTGTTCACTCCCAGTAATGACAGTAGGATTCTGCCACTTGGATTCTACCACTCACCTGAGACAATTAATGCAACCCAATTGTCCAAGGAAGCACCTACAGAACATGTCACTACCTGCAGCTTCTCTACACTAAATCATGCAAACAGAGCCAAGATGAGCTGCACATGAGTTCATATTATTGCTTTAGGAATTTCCAATCCAGAATGTCCAGAGACAAACGTCTAAGCAATCTGAAGGCAGTGCCACTGACACAAACACTATACATCTGCTTTGCATAGACAATTCAGTACCAGCTCTAGACACGTATAGTATATATTTATATACATAAATGGCATGCACACACACACATATTTAAAGTAAAACACTTCTATTTTGAGTATTTTCCCAGAGCATCTCTCCTGAGGAAATATTGCAGACTACTTTCACTACGTAAGCAAGATCTCAGAGACAGAAATACAAACTTTCATTGCAGCAGTTAATACACAAGAATTTTTATCCTATCTCTGAAAAAGACAGGGGGAAAGTAAATAAATTAAATAATAAAAGTAATTAATCACCATTAGACATCTGGAAAGAGTGCCTCCAAGTTTAAAAAAAAAAAACCAAACTAGAGAGCATATGCATGCAGAGAAGCAAATAACATCTCAAATGCATTTGTAACACAAGACTTCCCCTAATGTTTCAGACACCACTAAAGAGAAGCCCTGCTGAAACAGTGAAGGAATTTATTTCTGGCATTCAGCTATATAGAGAGGTGGTGATCATGTGTGTGTCTATTGCAAGGTCAGAGAGTTAAACCAGTGTAAAATTAGAATACCTCAAAAATTCCTTGGTTCTTCTAAATCTCTTCATTGTGAGAATAATGGAAGACCAGATCTAGTGTGCACATACAGCCTTACCTTTTGTTTCTAAAATTAACAACTGATGCTTTTAAATATGCCTAAGGCACTACAAGATGACCCTGTGCTTCACCCAAAAGAGTGGCTGTGACTCTCGCCCATGCAAGCCACTCAGTGCATTACAGAGAAAATTTGCAAGTTCAGTGAGCTCTGTCATTTTTGAAACAACAAACAAAAATATAAAAAAAAAACCCACAAAATTATTCTTATTAAAAGTTCTGGTTTGTAAATGCTGGATCTAGGGAAGTTTGTAATTTACTACAGCCCTAAGCAAAGTTAAAGCTGCTGTCAGAGAGAGAAAGGGAAATTATATAGAGAAGGCATGTCCTCCCCTCTTTTATCTTCCAGAAAAACACAATCTAACCATCTTCAAATATAAGAAAACTTACTAAGTCACCTATGAAGATCTAAACTTCATTGTAAAAACTGCATTAGTTTAATAGAATTCTGACCTGTGCTACGCAGCCATCCAAAATCTTGCCAATGATCTTTTCAACACCACCTTCAATAAACACAGTCAGCAAATAAATATCCAATAAACAGCAGTTTAAACAGCAGTCAGCTTAACCTTTCCCCTCTCTTTAAAAAATGCCAGACTCTTCAGTGTTTGCTCAAGACTCTTCTTTTACCAACGCTCAATTTGAATGAGCCGGTGCAAATGCACTGTTCATCCCCTCATGAGAGTAGGACGCATTTATGTGAAACATGAGGAGAATGCCTAATGCTGAAACATCCTCCCTGCATCCTCAATGAGATTTTATTACAGGGCTCTCTTTCTTCTACCCTGGTGTGTGTCAGCACGCCTCCAAGCATTCTACTTCTTTTATGGCCAGACACTACCTGTACACTTGTATTTACTTTTGGTATACACACACACACCCCCTCAATCACACATGCGTTATGATTCCACAGGAGCTTCTCAAAAAATTATCAAACCTATCCAAGTGATAATATGAAGCAATGACATAAAAATGTATTCTGCTAATAATCCATACAGCTAACTTTCTGGCTATTAGGAAGCAGATTTAAGTGCTTTTGGCTTTCAAAATCATTAAGGGCTTGAATTTTCAAATGTGCCTAAAGGTTAATCTATTTTATAAACTAGCTCAGTGGTCCTCAGAGAAAAACCTGGCAGTTCAATTAAAGTACAAACAAGTTCTTAATTAAAAAAGAGTTACTTTTTCTGTTGTATCAGAGATCCGTATGACACATATGTTTAATGTCTCAACTTGTCAACAAAATATTCTGAGTTTAAATCTGTATTAAAGAAAACCTGAAACAAACAAGGAAAAAGACAAAAAAACTACAAGACCACAAAAAACACCCTAGGCCCTGCAACTCTTTAAACAACTATACTAGCCTAACTGCAATTTTTGGTTAAAGAACTAAGACTTTTGAGAAGAATGGCTTTTACCGAGATCTGTGAATATCTTGGGCTGTGACAACTAGATTTAACCAGCTTTGATAAATAATAGATGAGCCTGGCAAACATTCAGTTTTTCTAGTCCTCCAACTACACCGTTCTACAGTTCCTGACAATACATTATTTATATTTCAGGAGCATTCTCCATGAGATAATCTCCTTCTACACCAGAACGAAAGAAGTCTCTGTTGCAAAGATCATTCATTCCAAGACAGTGAGGAAGTAAAAAGTTACTATTTTAAAAAGTCAGTTTCCTAGTCTTAATAAAAATGCACATTACAAGTAATGGGACAGAGAAGCTACCATTCTAAGTGAAAATTTCTTTGAAATATTAAGTTTGAGGAAAGTTCTATCTGTGGCAATACCTTTCACTATTGTCTTTGATGAAGTAATAAAAGCTCAATAAAATGAAGTCTTAAAAATATAACTCATCTTGAGGAGTATCTGCCTTGCTTATCCCATTTCTTTGTTTTTCTTCATTCTTTTCACTATATAGTTAAAATTCACTCCTATTAACACCGTATTTCTCAGTCTGTCACTACGCCTTTACTAAAACACTGTCTCTTTTATACTACTTACACTGCAGGATTGATGCCTGGAATTTTCTGGAGTATCTGCCTGTTTGGTTAGAGGTGGGGGGAAAGGGGATATACACCACATATCCCCACTCACTGCCCTGGACTGACCATCCCCATCACTCAGCCCTGAAAAGGAGGGCAGGAGTTTCAGAAAGGTCTTGCACTGCTGGAAATTAGGTTTTCTTAATAGCTGGAACAACAGAGCATGTGGTGGTGAGTTAGGACAAAAGTCATCAGGGCTGTATGGGCTCATATGCCCAACTGACAGTACCCCCAGTGTGATAAAATTACTCCGTTTGAATTCTTGATGATTCCTAAAGTTTATCAAGAAAGACTGTTGGTAATTTCAAAAGAGTAGAAAGACACACTGCTCCAACCAATTTTTTTTTAGAAAGCGTTCAGCAGTAGAGTAAGATGACAAAAAGAAAATACTATGGAAATTTTTAAGCTCCTTCCTATTCTATATGCTATTGTTGAAGCCACGCCATTGTCTACTTATCCTTTTAGAGGATAAAGATGACATCACAGAAAAACAGCAATCTACCTTTTTTAGAACAAAGACAAGGAACTTCCTATCTTTCTGGTTAATGCTCAATGCAGTGTGCAGAGGAAGACAAAGACATGGGAACAGCATTACAGAAAAATTATAAATTTGAGAACAGAATTTTGAAAACTTAAGCTATGGAAAATTAATACTCTCCAGAGAACTATATTAATTATAAGTTACAGACATAAATACCTCATTTCCAAATTGAGAGACAGAGTAACAACCTATCAGCTATTCTTGCAAGATTTAGTTTTTCTACCTGCTAGCTTAATCCTGAGTTTTTAAAGCAACACATGCTGATGTTGGCAAAGGCTGATATTAGGTAAATTAGTTATACCTAAAATAGTCACATGCATAACTGTTTGCTGAACCAATCCAACACTTTCATTGGTATCGTTTTTCCTCCCCTGTATTGTAACAGCCGACTTGCAATGAAGAATAAAAATATTTTTCTTCTGTATAGGCAGATTTGCTGATTTCATGTGCACTGTACCTTTGTACTCAAGATGTTCACTTGCTGGGGGAACAGAGCACTGAAGGCTTTCTAGGTGGCACAGAAATTCCGAATTTTGTTCATTCAACATTTAATCACTTATAAGTGATTTTCCAGAGTCAGCCAGTTCCACTTTTTTTTCCTATTCAAAACAATGTTGCAAGGTAATTATTAACTCTTCAAATATTGGGGAAGTTGTAGGGCTTTTGTTATGGAGGTTGGGTGAAAGCTTAAGGCATCCATTTATCAAACAAGCATTCTGTCCTTCCAAATGTACAGGAGAAAGAAAACAAAACAAAACCAAACCAACCCACCCTCCACAAAAACAAACAAACAAAAAACAAAACAAACAAACAAAAAAAAACCAACTTCACACACACACACAAAATCCCCTTCTATCCTCTCCGAAACAGAAGGCAGGAGGCACGCAGACTGAAGAAATTACATTTTACCTGATGGTAATTAGATATGTGAAATCTACTGACTGCAATACAACCTAATTAACATTACAGATATAACATGAGTAAGAGGGGAAAAAAATTAAGATCTGAAAGAACGTCAACTCCCTGGTAGTTCAAGATTTGATTTATTCATTTTTATTCTCACCTCAAAACTGACCCTCCTCTTTCGAGTATGTTGCTCACTGAATAATTCCAGAAGTAGTAGGTGTTTTGTATTCAGATCAATACTTTTCTTTTTGCCTACTGAGGAAACTCAACTTCGTTTCAACTGCTTTACCTTTAGTCACAACCAACACAGATGTGCAATAGGGAGGCAATGTTCAGAGACAGGGAACTGAAAGCACCATCCACGTGCACAATCCAAGAGCTGTTCTCTTATGCCAAGCTCCATTTCAACCAAGTTAAATGCTAAAGTCCTATTTTCTGCTATTAGCTCTTAATTTTAAGTACAACAGGGAGTAAACCACATCAGGACTCTCAACCTCTGTCAGACCAGCTGTGCTGGTTCTCTGCAGAAGGCCCCAACCACATCCCAGTTTCATTTCAGGTCACATACCAACTTATGCACCAACAAGTAAGTGAATAAACTTTACGTTCTTATTTGTACCCACCAATTATTCTACCCAACACATCAGTTTCTGCATGTTTGTCCACAGAAACTCAAAAGATCATGGTGACTGCCAAGAGTTGCCATCCAGTTAACAAGCAACAAACTCAAAGAATAAATGCACTGATGATTGATAAGAAACCTTGACAACATGTATAGCTAGCAGGAGGAGGGGAGGAAAATTCAAATAATTTTCATGCTGCAGAATAATGCCCTGAAATACAAATTTTACACTGAGATTTGTGATTAGAAGATCACCATATCACTGCTTAACTGAGTGAGTGCTCTGCCACATGTAAACAGTTCTTCAAAAAGGCGATTTTTGAAAACACTTTATATAAAGTAACAGAAAAAAATAAACTCACAAATTTGTTAATTTAAATTAATTTGGCTAATTCTAATACAGCAAATAGGAGTTCTCTATCTGGGAGCATGTGGCTTTTTAGCTCTGATTTAGGATGAGGTGATTGCTTGAAAACATGAAGAAGAGACTGAGTGACAGCACAAACCAATGCAAAATACAGAATTGCAAGGGAATATTTAAAGTTCTGTTTGTGAGTTTAAGGACCAGAAAATTAAAAAGCTTACTCAGTCACTAAAATACCACTGGATTTCAGCAGGACAGAGACATCTTACTCTGAAGCACCACAGATTTTAACTTCCATGCTTTTTTCCCATCAATAAATAGAACTATTCAGAAAGTCACTCTACCACTGTCCATCTATCCAAAACACACAAGTCTTTAGAAGCATTGCCATTCCACAAGACAATAACTCTATTACTTCACTTTACCCAAAGTAAGAGTCCAATAGATATGAGAAGCTGGGTGTTAAGCAGTTATAAATCAGCTGAAAAGCAAGAGATATGACAACCTTGTTTCCTATAATCCTGATTCATAAAGCTGCCAGCAGTGGAGCTACAATAACTCATATACACCAGAATTTTCCACTTCGACATTAAGCATCCTGAAACTTAACTCTTCTTCCTCTGGCCAGTTGCTGGTGGGGTGGGGAAAAGAGGATTATATTCTGGATAGATTATCTTTTCTTCCTTCTCCCCCCCTCCCCTTTTTTTTTTTTTTTTTTTTTTTTTTTTCTTTTAAT
>VWZN01009447.1:792424-813539 GCA_013396955.1 Regulus satrapa | reverse complement strand
TCTTAAAAAAAAAAAAAAAAAAAGGCTAAAAATTTCAGATTTTGAAGTCTGAAAAAACAAAGTAACAGCCAAAATTTCAAATGCAAACATTTTGGGAAAGTCCAACTTAGTACTTCCTAAGGGAAGAAAGGAGGAGTGTTGGGGGTGTGAAGCCACCAAAAGGGATTTATGCACAGCTATTTTTTTAACATCCATCCAATCTTAGACGTTCATTACCACCCTAGACCACCAGCTTATCTGCACATTAGCAGTAATGTAGAATGGGAGAGAGAATTTCCAAGTCCATCATCCTTACCTTGCCAGACCACTGTCCCCCAGCAATATTTGTAAAGAGCCAGTAAGACACATCTGAGCCTATGGCTTACATAAAGCCCTCCAAGTAAATCCATCTGCCAATATACATACTAGAAATCTAATCAATAGTGGGGTTTGTATGTTTGCACAGCTGTTATAGACAGACACTCATCACTGCTATTTTATTTGTATTTTTTAATAAAGTGTTAAATCATTGCCTTCTCCTTTTTCAATCTGTTTCTCTGATTTCACTTATTTGCATCATTTCTCTTCACCTTTTATTTCCTTTGTTATTTAACAACTTTCTCCACTACTTCTACTAGGCCTTCCAACCTCTCTTTTTACTATGTGCTTTCCTCTTTTCCACCTAACTTTGTGGTTTCCTTTTATTTCACTCTTTGCCTACTTGATTTTTTTCTCGTTCCCTACTAATGTTAAGAATCAGATTTGTAGACTATTTTAATTTGAAAGGTACCCATAATGACCAAGTCCAACTCCCCTGTTCCTTGCAGGACTACTTAATACTTTGGACAATGCCCTCAGCCACATAGTGTGATTCTTGCAGTGTCCTGTGCGGGGCTAGGAGTTGGACTTGATGATCCTGATGGGTCTCTTCCAACTCAGCATATTCTGTGATTTTTTTTTAATTATAGGCTCACAGTGAATGTGTTCTGATCACCAAGACATTAATAGGTGAAACACAGTCACATAAATTTCTTCTGGAAAATTAAATTTCCTCTTATTAAGGAAGAGCCTAAGGAGTTGTACCGTGACTGTCACGGCACTGTGCACTACCTCAATGCTGAACACACCATCTTCCTATTAGCAATTCTTCTTTCTATAACTGACATGCAAGTGTCTCCTCTTGTGAATCAACCCACTACAGCCCCATCCCCAGCAGGGTTACAGTGCAGCAGCTCCCCAGGAGGAGGTCAATGGATGGCTACTGTTCACTTAGAGGTACAGAAGGCTGGTCTCCATCAGCTCTAATGGGGTATTAATGACATTATTCTTGGACCCAAAAATGTAGAACTGATGTGAACATTACTGGCTTTCTTGAGAACCCATTTCACTGATTAACTGTACTCACAGCTGTGAAGCTCTTTTCAACATTCAGCTTAATTTTTGTCTTTGATGATGCCTAAAGACCTTTACTTCTTCAAATGCTTATCATGTTCAGACATCTAAATGTGTTTATTTTGCAGAACATGAATAAGTGATGCATCTAATCACAATGCAAGTGTTACGCAGATTCACAACATTTTTGTTGTCTGGCATAACGAGCAAGCTCAGAATAGGCACTTGTCTGTTGGCACCGTCACCCTGTTATAGAATTTCCACTCATTTAATAGCTCCAGGCTGGCAGCTAAAGCAATCATGAATGGCCAGAAAGCGTCCATCCACCAAAGCCACAGACCTTAATTCAAGCTTAGACAATTCAAAGTACACTCCAGATCTCCTGCTAAAAAGATCTGGGATTTAAAGATTAGGATTTTTAGAGAAGCTGAACATCTGAAAACTAAAATCAGAGCAAATGGAGACTCCTACAGCTGGCCTGTCGCTAGGACAGCCCGATGAGAAGGGTGCTGATGGCAGACCAACACACATTTGCTTTTCACACAGCATGTAAAACATCCCTGCTGCTAAGGAAAAAGTTTTTCCCTTGTATTTGCAAGTGCCACAACTAAGCATGAACTCATTGTATTTTCTGGTGCCAAAATGCAAATAATTTAAATTAGAAAAAATATCTTCTCTCCAGAGAGGAAGAGTGCTTTCTCAGATGGGTATATTCTGAAATACTCCATGGTTCATACTAATCCAACAGTGGGCATCTAGGTTTGCTCTCTCCTAAGCACAAAACCCAGTGAAGCATTTCCACTGTACCTCCCTGAGAAGATGGCTTTCTCTCTGGCTGCTTGAGCTGAGAGGAGCTTCCTCCACTTAGGATGAAATCCCCCAATGGCAATCCTTTAATTTTCTACTTATCATTCAACAGCCTAAGAAAAGTGTGTACATAAGTCTCTGCAAGTGGCTGAAGGAATATCAACTTCTTTTCTTACCTCCTGCTGAGTCACAGCACTGCTAGAGAAGTCAAAAAATATTTCTTTTATTTCATCTATATTTTCTCCACATTTTTCTTGAGGCTGTGGATCCTTTGGAAGTCTCTGAGCAATATCAGTTCTCCTGCCCCTATTGCTACAGTATTGTACAGTAACACAGAATTTGCCTAGTCTTCCTTAAAACAGGTGAAACTGCCAACTCACAGAAAATCAACACCCTTTGGTACCTACAGTGAACTCGGGCAAAACAAAGTGGGAGCTCAAAGCACTACTGAAATGTATGGACTGTGGAGGGGAATTTATCAAAAACTAGGGAACAGGAGATAAATACAAACATTTATGTTACTATGAAGGGCACGTAATTAAAAATGCAATTAAGCAGGAAAAGTCATTTAAGAAGAGAGTTCCAGAAGAACACTTTTGAGTACAAAATGCAACTAATTCAGACAGGAACTAAGAATTAAAAAGCAACTATTATGTTTAGCGAAGGCAGAATAAATGTAAGTGAATCACACTGTTTAGTGCCCTGTGGCTTGAGGGCTTTTGCGTGGGTTTTTGTTTTTTTCTCTCTGTTACTGTTTTCTTTTTTAAAGTTTAACTAGGGGATCCTCAAACCTCCCCTCCCCTCCCATCATTCCCTCCCGAATCGATCAAAAATAGTAATTAAAAAAGTTCCACTTCAGCATCCCAATAGGCCTTAGGGTAACACCACATATAACGTCATGGAAATAGCAGGAAGAAAGCCAGCTATCAAATAATTGACTACTGCTCAAAGCACTTAATGCTTAGGACCCTGGTCCTGGTTTCCTACAGTACAGAGACTTTAGTAAAAGCCATTGTGCCATAAACATAATCACACCAATTGATTTTAAAGACTGGTTAAAAGCTATTGCCTGTGACAGACCAGGTGAGGCAAATGGTCTGTGTTCAGGGAATAAACAAACTGAATTTGCACTTGAAATATTTTGACCTCCATCCCACAAGTGCTCCCAGCAGACCTCCAGCAATGAATACTGAAGCCCTATTACTCCAGCCTCTATTTGAGACTGCACTTCAGCTCCTACACGCTCCTCCCTCCTTTACACTCAGAAAGGGAAAAAGATCTCTCCAGCCCCCAGTAACAGCCCCCAAGGTGTCTGCTGAGAGGGCAGGAGAAAAAAGACACAACATCTTTTCCAACAGAAGCACATTTGGAAGCCTTCAAGAAGCAGATGGGGTAGTAGTGAATAGTAGTGCTATTTTAAACAGCATGCAGATGTCAGAAGATGACGAAAAAAAACCCAAAATGTCAAGTGCCTTCATGCAAACCAGATTTTACATGGCATGGGGCAAACCAGCAGCACCAGCACACGAGCCTAAAATGCAGCAGCAACAGCAGCACCTGCCCATGAAGAGGAGCAGCCATGATGTTCACCAACTCCATATATACCTCAGGATTATCCCTTCAGATCTCTGCAACACTTCCAGCATAAGTCTCATGTCAACACAGTCCCACTTCCAGGGACCCTGAGTTTCCCTTTTACTGCAACATAGTCAAGAAGGACATGCCATCATGCCATACTTTTTGGTTTGGTTTTAAATTGTGTCAAAAAATACTAAACATGTAGACCATCATCTAAAGAGAGCTGCTTCAGGACCAACAGTTCAGTAAAAAGCAGCTGGACCTACAAGCACTTACGAATCTCGGAAATAATTTTATTACATGTTACTTTATACTAGATGCACATGGTAAGCCAATTTTCTTCAAGTAATGTTTCTGGAGATAGGTCCTTCTTCTTCCAAAAGCCCTAATAATCTTTCAAAAGAGAATAATGACCTAGATCTGACTAGATATAGTATAAAGTATTTCTGCAGTTCACCACATTTTTAATTCACTTTGATGTCTGAGCCACTGTGGATTCACTTTCATGATCATTTACACAATTAGGTTTACAGAAAACACACATGCTAACCTTCTGCAGAAACTGAATTTAAAAATTAATTAACAATATGCTTTCTCACCAAAATCTTTAATATAAAATAGTTCTCAGCTGAATCAGGGAAGTTTACAAATAATGTACTTATCTTGTCCAAAGCAGACCAAAGGAGTTAGCATGCTGGGTAGCAAAGCTGAAGCGGAAAGGCCCAAAATTCGGAGTAATTATAAAGAACAGACCATTTGGAGAGGGCTGGTGCTCAGTCAGTCACATTGTGAACAGAGAAAGACAAAATTCATTAAATAAATTATTCATTAGTATTTAACAACTTGGCACTGGATACTGTATTTGTCATTGGCAAAATAACAGTGCTATGAATCCATCCACTTGTAACTGCACTGCTGAAAAAGTTAATGCCATTTATTGACAGGTTAATTTATAGTATCACCTTAATTAAAATAAGATTATCTTATCACTTTCTGCCTGAAATAAAACTGCAGCTGATTGGGAACACTGTACCTACAGGCTAATGAATGCTTTCAAGCAGTTCAGTGTCCAATTAATACCAGCATCTGGTTTGAAGATTTTTTTTTTTCCCCCGTCAAACCATTAGCCCTATATTAATTACACTTTTACCTAGTAGTAACAGAAATTTTCAATTGTGATGTTATCGTTCAAGCAAAAATACAGATAATAAAATGGTGATGACCTGGAATTCATGTCACCAGAGCAAACTTCCTATCACTTGCCAGTGTACAAAACAAGGTATTAAACTTTACAAGCCTGATTTCAAGAGTTAACCCAACAGAATACTAACTGGATAAATGAATAAAGTCCCTTAGGTCCAAGACACTGGAAGAGTGATCCATCTACTTCTATCTGGAGCATCCTGTCTGGAGCTGACTTAGTGATGGACCAAACTTTGTTTGGACAAAAAGGCGACTTCTTGGTGCCTCCTTCAAGAACGTGCCTTTTAATCTGGTCTCTGCCATGAAAAAAGCAATTGAATAATTCATTGTTTTTTCAAGATTTGGTGCAGCTGGAGGGCTTGAGACAGGAGATATTCTTTGATTCATTACAATCTCAGAACATGTGAGATAGATGGACCAACATTTACCTCCTGCCTGCTTATTAACATTGGATTTAGAGTAAAGAAGCATGATTTCTGAAATAAATTTTCTTTCCCCTAAAATTTTCATTACTAACTCTAGCTAAGTGCTTTTCATCACTAGCAGTAAAATACCATAACTATACAATTCATATAAAAAAGAAAAAATAATAAAAGAGTGAATAAGTATAAAGTCCAGACCTGGCTTGGTGTTCTAACACTGTGAACATTTAGAGTATCTTATCCACATATTGTACACAAGCTCTATTATTCCTTAGGAAAGGGATAGTGCCATTTCCTTAAGGCATTCTTACAATGACACCAGGCAAGAGATGTTAATTTGGTGTACCAAATGGTCACTTGAGAACACAAAAAGTACTCATTTCTGAGAGTGAATAAAGTGATTGATTTGGTAGTTAGGTTAAGCTCTGTTGTATCTTGCCAATATTTTGTTCACTGGTCCTGCACTCAATGTGCACTGAATAAATTAATAAAGAAACTAGGAAAACAAAAATGAATAAATAATCCCAAAAAAACCCCCATAAAAGACAAGTACTACCTTTGCTGCAAACTGTGTGATACTATTATATATCTTTTCCCTTAATTTTGAGTGGCATTACCAGCACCAATTTGAATCCAAATACTAGAAAGCTTCATAAAAATGCTTCAATGACTTTACATATGCTCCTACCTAAAAATCCATAGGATAAAAAAAAAGCCAATAAAATCATACTTTTGCTTCTCATGAATGATCAATTTTAATTATATATCATTTCTTCAACTAGATCACACTTCATCTTTCTTTCAGAAGCCAGGCAGGAAATCTATGATTCTGCCTCCTTTTAAGAGAGTTTTAACCATGTTACTAGGTTCCCATATGCCTTTTACTTACAAGATTTCCTACGCTTCCCTATAAACTGAAGCAATTTTATCCCACCCATGTAGCAACTGTTGCAAAGCAATAAATTAAAAGATTGTTGGGCTGATCATGCAAGGCAATAATTTTTGATTTTTTTAAATCTTGTAATTGACAGACAAGAGTCCCCTCTCATACCTGAAGTTCAAATTCAGCTTTTGATCTCTATTATTGTGCCATTGTCTACCAAACAGTTTTAATACAAAGAAACAGTATAAAAAGCTTCTTTCTAACATTTGGGTCCTCAAGATGATCAAAATTTATTCTTCTCCACTGTAATGGGTCTGCACTGTAGATTTAAAGTTTCAGGATCCACATTTTGCCACCAGTGTACCAAGAAGAAACTCAAGAGTTCCAAACCACCTTTCAGAAGGAAGAAAATAAGAAAGAGTGCGTTGTTTTTCAAGTCATGGATCCAATTCTCTGTCAAAGAGGACCTTTAAGATATATGGGTAAAAGCCAAACTTTGTGCACCATCAGCAGATGCATTCAACCTTCTGCTTCTCCTAACCACAAAGGAGCTCCCAATCCAACATACTTTCACTGTCTCACACCTCTCTCTTTTGCCATAATTAATTCCCTCTGCCCCATGGGCTGAATCTGGGCACTCTTTCCCAAGTTGTGCTGGCTCTATTATTTCCACACACTTCTGTTTCAAATATTCTTTTCTCCTGCACTCCTGTGTGTACATCTTTTTGCACAAGCATGAGTTGACTGAAAAGAAAAACAAAGAAATGCATTGTAACATTTGTAACTAAAGTAAGGAAATCTTTACTGCAGGGATATGAGCTAATGTCCTAATAGGGACAGCTGCAAACACTGAATGTTGTCAGAAAGCTGGTGATTGCTAAAATAAAATATCAGCATAAATCAACTGATTCCTAGCCGTGAGTACGTACCTCCTTTCCTAGAGATGGAGATCACTTATCCAATACTGTAATGTGCATTGGATAAATTAAGCTACTGCCTGAAGGCCACTAGGAATGCTCAGTCTTGAGACAGCAATGAAAATGATAACATATCCTGAATTATTTATTAAAGCTGTAATAAAAGTATTTTGGAAAGTAATGGCCACATTTGATAAACTAATAATGACTACACAAAACTAGAGTTGCCTGAGATAAACCTCCCTTAATTTTAAAAGAAGCACTTTGAAAAAGTGGAAATAAATGACATGAACTCAATGGAGTTGCTCTGATATGTCTTGGAGAGCAAATCCCTCTGGGTTTACTCATATTTGAGATTCTGAGCTGAAGTTTACAGTTTTACTCATGGCTCCTCCCTTGGTTTGTCAGAAGATGTGCACTGAAGTTGACCAAGGAACACAAAGCATTCAAATGTTTTTTCTGTTAAAAATTACCATCTCCCATTCCTCTTACTTACAAAGAGAGGAAGGGTATCCTTCATAAGGTTTCCTAGGACAAACAATTAATTTCACACTATTTTTTCCTTCTAAAAGTAATGGCTTTTCTGGCTATTTTCTTCTTTGAAAGCTCCATTTTCCAATTTCAATCATATAAATCACTAAGACTTACCAACAGCAATATTAAAAAATTTCATTATCATGATAATTAGCATACTGTCTCTTGAAAACACCTAATCTTTTTATTCCCCAGCAAAGAAGACTAGTGATGTAACAGCTAAGTCTTTCTTCCAGCAAAACTCTCAGAGTTCTGGGGGTTTGGTTTTTGTCAGGTTTTTTTGGGATTTGGTTTGGTTTGGGTTGTTTTAAATAGCAGGGGTTTTAAGCTTGACAGCTCATAGTCTTGTTTTTGCTGTGAGCAAGCCAGCATCCAAAGATCACCTGTCATGCAGTTTCACCATCCGCATCATCAAAAGGCAGGGTGGGAAGCATCCCAGACAGTATCTCAGGCTGGGAAACTCACAGAGAAACAGAAAGATACAGAAACTCAGAGAGAAACAGAAAGGTAAAAAGATACTAAGTAAGGCCTGTCATCTAATAGTGAATCAGACTTGCTTAGGTTTTCCAGTGTCCCGAGATTTTCCACTGCTGCACCTTGTGAATCCAGTACACGTATGCATGCCATCAAGGAGATGATTACCTGAACGAGAGCTCTGATTTCTTCCTCACACTTGTACTGGCCCTAGCACAACCCAGCCCTCTCCTGGTGGTCACACCTTCCCAACTGCTTGGGGACAGTCAGCCCCACCTTCTCCTATTCCCTGCCTCCTCTAAAATCCCAGTGGCCTTGCTTCCACTCCACGAATACTTGCCACCTGTGTATCGCCTGCTCTCATCATTCTGGTAGGTCATTGTGGGAAATTGACAGGTTTGTCTTGTAAAGATACAGAGATGCTGGTGAACTGAAGACCTCATAGCCTGATGTTATCTCAGTGAAGCACAGGAGTATTTCTGTGCCAGCCATTACCTTCATTCTCCCTCATCCATTCATAACAAACATTGTAATAAATCGGGTCCTTCAAGGAGATTAACAATATGAGTAAAGTCCTGGCAGATGTCAGAGAGCCTTCCATGCCACTTCAGCTGGGGGGAGGAGGATACTGAGGTGTTATGCTGTCTTTGTTTCAACCATAAGCTACAAAACCAGTTTGACTGAAGGTAATGAAAAACTCTCATTATTCAACATTTAATTTATATATTTAAAGAATCACATCAACCAATATGAAAATGAAAAAACATCTTCCTCCCACCATCTTCGATGGCAGCAACAGGTAAGCAATTATTCTTGACTACAGTAACACTTCCATTTTTCTAAAAAAGTAAAAAAATTGATACTTGAAATCCTCCATTAGGGAGGATCAGAATGCAAACAAACTTCACAAAAAAACTGATAAGCTTGTTCCTGGCTCTGCCCTCCAAAGCAGGGATGCCTCTTGGGTAAGATTTGTTCCTCTAACCACATCAAGGCACACACAAGGACACTTGTACAGAGCACTGCACGCTCATATTTTAGGTTGACTGAATTTATCACCAGCAATCTAACAATAATCTATAACCTGTTGCTTCAAGAAACTGCACTCTGTGAATCTGTGATGGTGAAAGTTCTGATTCAATGTACCCAGAGCTACAGTGTTGAATTGGTTATAAATCAAAAATTAAGGTCAGCTGCACCCCCCACCCCTCTGATATCTGAGGACAAGTTGGAACACAAGGGAGGCTATTTTCTGCCAAATTTCATACTCCTATCACAACAGTTATATAAGGTGTAAGTTATACCTGTGAAAACATGATACTTATTTTGACAGTTCAAAAATAAATAAACAAAAAAACCCCCAAACTGACAACCAAAAAAACCAATAAACACCCCCTCAAAAAAAAAAAAAAAAAAAAGGGAACAGCAAGAATAAGAGTGCATATATCAATGGAGAGCAACCAGGAATCATGTTTCACAGACAGCAGAAGATGGGAATCCTATTTTAAATAAGAACTCAGGAGCCAGAAGTACCTCACATTAAACATGGGAATTGAAAACAAAACCCATTAGAAGCCATCCAGCCTTCACTGAAACATATACACATCATCATTACCAATAATAATTTGGCTCTTCATGTGTAATCACTGCATGCTAGCCTCACTTTATATTCATAAGGGCCATTAACGTCAAGAGGAATTGCGCACATGGGCAGCACGTTGCCCGCGTGCTGCTCCTCAGTCTGCAGTCTGCTGTGCAGTGAAAACCACCTCTGCTTGCAACTTCTTCTCATCTAACTCAGAAATGGAAACAAGGAAAATGCTTTTGCCTTTTTTTTTTTCTTTTTAATACTCAAATAATTTTGTACTATTAAGAGCACCAGAAAGCTAAGTTGTAGCAACCATCTGTTCACATAATGCTGAATTCAAATCAGCACGTACTGGAGCACTGTAAAGGACAGAATCCATGACAATCCCTGCTTCAGATCTTGATGATTGATTTCATAGGTTACCATCATCTAAAAACAGCCGCAAAGATTAAGGATACAGAAAATAAATGGGAAAAAAAAAACAAACCCAAAAAAAAAAACCCCAAAACAAAACACAAGACCCCTCAAAAAGCCCACAGTGCCCCCCCCAAAAAAAAGGCAACCCCCCACCCCCCCAAATAAAAATCCCCAAAACCAAACCAACCAGAAAAACCAAATCAAAACGAAACCAGAATAAATTTTAAAACCTACCCAAGGATTAATCCACTATACTTTATTTAGAAAGTCCCCCCTTCTACTTTCCCCCAACAGATACAGGACCAGAAGAAGCAGCATAATCTCTCTCCCCAGAATTTCGACAATATCCTCACAGGATGAAATTTTCACAAAGAAATGACAGCAATCAATCACTGCAGTGTCACAGGAAAGATTCAGAGAGAACACATAGCATTAAATCACTTTCATGAACCCACCAGTTACAACATTCATCAGCTGCATGGGGCATTATAACCCTCAGCTGTCTGGGACACAGAAATAGGGGTGTCTGACTGAAATCTACTACATACAAGGTTGAGCAAAATGCTGAAATACAAACTTGTACCTTGCCCTTAGCAGCTCCAATAAGCCACAGAACTATAGCTTCCTTCATATAAAAGCTAAGCCACCAGGAAGCTTCTGGGAACATAACTGAAACCCTGAAGGAATTAATTTTACAAAAATGCAATAAATGGAGAATAAATTATTAAATTGGACTAGTGCTTTATTTTCAACTATACCTTATCTTCTTTTCTAAGAAGAGCGCATCCAGTCAGTCACAGTAAGCCACAAAGATACAATATTTTCATATCAGAATAACACAGGCAGAGGCATTTCTTGAGGTGGACTTATTTCACCCTTTTGCTTCATCCTAAAGCTATGTCAAACCCAAGTTTATCACTACAGCTATCAAACCTAAAGTAAGAGCTCACACAGAAACATACAGAACTGTAAACTCCAAATGGTTTTGCTTTAAATAAAAAAACAGTAGAATTTTGCATTGCATATCTAATCTTTATATCTCAGGTTTATTTAAAAATCCTGCATCG
Source organism: Regulus satrapa (assembly GCA_013396955.1). Lineage (NCBI taxonomy): Eukaryota > Metazoa > Chordata > Aves > Passeriformes > Regulidae > Regulus > Regulus satrapa. Next base: position 802,278 of record VWZN01009447.1, on the reverse strand, counting down.
GTCAATTCTTGCATACATTTAGAACATATTGTCAGTCCCTCATGCACTTCCTACATTCCTTACAGAACCCCAGTTTGATATTCACATCATCTCAAGATGATGTGTATTTATGTTTTCCATTCAACTGTAATTTCTGATTTTGCTATATTCCTTTCAATGACATACTTTTAGATAAGGACAGAACAGTCCTCCACAAATCTTGCTTGCCAATGCCCATTATTTTACTATATTTTATAGCTAAGTAATATTTTATTACTTTATAATGTATTTTATTACTCTATCAAATATTAAGTGGGATAAATATAAGTTCTGTATCTTGCAGGACTGTAGTTTAGTCTGCTATTACATTAGATCTTATTTTCATAACATTTCACACTTTAATTAGCAAGTAATTTACTTAGGTCATGAGAATTTAGCAGGAAGTCACCAAGAACTTCCCTCTTGCTAAACAAGATTCCACCCCCAGCTGGAGAGAAAAGGAAAGGGCACAAACTGTTGGAGGGAACAAGTCTTCTACATGTGTGAGAATTACTTCTTTTCACTGCAAGCAAAGATTGGTTCCTGGTTTGACATCTGTCCCCAAACCTTTGGAGAATTTCCACATCACCGAACATATTTAACTTGTCTGTAGCTTCTGTCTCATTTTACTGGGAAAAAAAACATACTGCCTGCAAAAATGAAAGAATGGGGAGAAGACAGGTGTATGGACAGCTACCACCATCACCACTCTATGGAAGAGACAAATTCCACTGCAACTGCAGTGGCCTGAGCATCTGCATTCTAAACATGCCACGCTAGCCCACCCTCCAGCACAGCATCCTGGTCTCAGAGGTATGGAATTTAAATACATCTAAGAGCATCTTCATTACTGCAAGTTTCAAGCTCCTGTCCCTTGAATGATATACAAGACTGACTGAATAATAATCAAGATATAATTGGATTTTGAAAAATCCATATGTTAAAGCCCTTAGAGCTCTAGAAGTGCATAGCCCCTCTCCACTGCCAAAACATTTAAAAAAAAACCAAAACCGAAAAAAAAAACCAAACTGTCCCACTTACACAAAAAAGTATTCCACAATTACAAGTTAAATTCTGTATTTTGATTTTAAATTTGGTTTAAAAGGAATTTCCCATCACTAAGGAAAACTATTAGGTATTACAGCAAAAGAAATCCAAAACACTGCTTGTGTTAGAAATGACCTTTTGATCAGTTATTTCAGCAGAAAAAATTACTCTTCACTTCATGCAAAGATGAGACAGCATTTACAGTTTTTCAGCTGTTTTTTCACATCAGCACGTGGTTTACTATGGAACACCAAACACCATCATGGACAGAGCACATACTTTCATCTAGCCCCAGTGAATCTCTCTCAGCTTTAGTGATAAGTCCTGTCTGAAACCATTTTTAAAATGTAAGAAGAAAGAGCTCCAAAAACTTCTACAGTTTTTGGACAGAGCACCACTCATCCTTCACTGGCATAACTGTGACTTCAGAAAACACTCAACAAAGAAAAAGCTATTCTTAACTATTATTTTTAGGAAGCTAATTTTTGAACTCCCTTTGTGATACAGTCTTTAACACAGAACAAGTCACTAAACAAATATATGGAAATACATCTCTAAAAATACTCAATGTTACAGATTAGGTAACTTAATTAGGTAACTTAGGTCATTGTAAAAGACTACCACAAAGATATTTCATTAAAATACCATCTCTAGAAATAATCTGTGAAAACATATTATGAAGCATTGATATTTATGACAATGTTTCTAATAAAAATGTTATTGTTATTTTAAAGCAAAATATTATTAACCCATTCTCTTTGAGTTCTGAATTTAAAATCCTTAGCTTACCTTTTTTGTGGAACAATAAAATCGTGATGGATACATGTTTCTGCATTGAAAACATTTTGACAATTTTAGATTACTACTTTCTCTCCTCAATAATCCATTAAGTGTTTGTTTTCTAATCATTTTTTTGTAACCTATTCCTTATAAAAAATAATGTGATAAACCCTAACACACAGCTAGGATTAGAGCACTGGAGAAAGTGTAATAGCTATGTATTGCAATTGCTGTTCTTTGAAAAGGAAAATGAGAATTAAACTCATTAAATTGAATCTCACACATCAGAGAAGAATCACTGCCCCAGAAGGTGAGAGATTCATGAGCAAGGCTCAGGATTTTAAAAGCATTATAGAAATCAGTTGTCTTGATACTGAAACCCTTCCACTCACTTGAAAGAATCACATGTACACAGGAATGCAGGCAGGAGGAACTGAGTACTAATCCCCAAAAGTAGATTGCTTTGTAACTTTCCTCAAACATCAACATATGAAACAAACAACCATGACCAAATCTCTAAAAAAAGAAATGAGCTCTGCTTAGCTCCCTGCCCTGGCCCAGCCCCAGCACCAAGGGGATGATGAATCCTCTTCTGCAGTGCTGCCCCCCTCCCTGCCCAGGCCAGCCCTGGGAGACACCTGGCCCATCCTGCTGTGTTCTGCCCCTGCTTTAGGGACGGCAAACTGCCTTCCAGATAAAAATATGCACCAAAGTGCGAACAGATAGAGACTCAACTTTTGAACAACCTGGTCTAGTGGGAGGTGTCCCGGCCCCTGGCAGGAGGTGGTTGGAACTGGGTGATCCTTAAGGTTCTTCCCACCCCAAAGCAGTCTGTGATTCAAGTCAGAAGAATTCTGCCCATCACATCTTCCTCTTAGTTCAGCTATATGGCTAAAAGCAATTTCTATTTCAACATTGCAAAGAAACTGGTTTGGTATATGAAAAGAAGATCTGGATGGAAAGAAAAATTATATATCTGAAACTCTGACCTTGTTAGTATTTCCATAAGACAAAGCCTCAAATTTTTTTTAAGACTAATGAAGGGGAATGAAAGGACGAAAACAAATACTTGCTCAGGAGTTTAAAAGGGTTAGGAGTGAAACAAGGTTTCTGTCTGAAGGAAACAATGAGTGATAACTTCAGAAACCAAACCTTCTAGTGACACTATGACTTCATCTTCAAAGAAATGTGTTAGTGTTTGTGCTCATAGAAATAACAGCACAGTTTGAACTAGAAATTCAAGTACCACAGTCGCTCAGTGACTTATGATTCAGCTAACCCCATTCAATTCAACAATGATGACAGTAAATCCATTATGAAGCATGCTAATAGCAAAATTGCAGTGTGGATTAGGAGAAAAGCACAATATTTTATCCTTGTCATCTGTATTCAGGTCTCTGAAAGAAAGCTAGTGAATCTACAGAAATAACAGTACTTATGTAATCAGCAAGTATTTCTGTTTCAGGTTTACTGAGGACAGGTGGCTTTTAGAACTGAGCTTCAGAATTTTTTGCAGAGATTCTCAGTTTTACTAAGTAAAAGTTTGAAACAGTGCCTTAGTAATACATATAGCTTTCAAGTGAAGCAGCACAGTATATAACTTATAGGACTTTTTGTAGCTTTAAGGGTACGTGTTACATCAACTAATAAAATAAATGTGCCCTATTAAACATAAACCAGCTCCTTAAAGTTTCAGCTGACCAAACGCCTTTTTTTTGGTGCATTGTACAGAGGCTACTTTAATGAGGCTCCTTGCCCCAGATAGAGTCATTGTCCAAATGAGAATTTAGTACTCTCTGCAGCAATTAAAAGAAATTATAAAATTATTAAGTAATTGTCACCCTCAGATGTAAGACAGTAAAGTGTGAGAGGATGCTATTATTTTGGAATGTATGTTACTTGGAAATGCAGCAGCTCGTCCAAGTTATACAGCCATGTAATAAATTGTGAAAGCAGAAAATTTAATCAAAATTCTGACTAGAAGAAGTAGATACTCATTATGTTTCTCAGAGCAGTAGTAAAGTAGAGATGGCAGATACCTTCATCTATGTCCCAGAAAGCTAGTTATGCATGATATAATCTATCACATCCAAATACAGCAATGCTTTTTAGACACCTATTTTATTTTAGCATGACATTGGTAAAAGACAAAAAATCAATTTGCAAAGCAATGAAGGTGTATGTAAATCTATGTCCACTCTGTGTGTGTATATCTCAGAATTAACCAGATTTTAACCTGAAGTATCTATACAGAAGCTCATCTACTTGTTTCTTTAAACATCTTTATGTCTCCCACCATAAAAATACGTCATAGTACTTCAGCTCCTGAAAGCACAGACACACACTCAAGCCCCCTCAAAAAAAACCCATAAAAACAAACAAAAACCCATAAACAAAACCCCTAAATCAAAACAAACAAACAAAACCAACAAAAACCAACAAACAAACCCACAACCCACCAAAAAAAGCAAAACAAAACCAAACCAAAACAAAAACCTCCACCAAACCAACCAACCAACCAATATTTTGTGATCAGGTAAAATGAGCATTGAGAAGTTCTTTCCCAGTAACCAGGTTGAAATGTCTTTTCCTAATCTGGGCTTCAGTTCTAACATTTTGTTCTCTCAGTTGGATTAATCTGTCAAATCCTTATGCTTCTGGGCACAGCTGAGGGGCACTATCCTGCATGACAGTGGAGATCCTGTCCTCTCAGACTGGGCTTACAATATACAATATTTCACCAATATTTACACCTAACTTTGCTCTGGCATGAAGATCATAAGCAATCTAAACCTAAGCCTAATCCTACAAAATACCATCTTAATAGGAACTATCCTTGCACTGACCACCCTTATCGTTGTCACAGATATTCTCCTACAACTAAATTTTTTTAAAAAATTAAATAGATAGGGTTTTTTGAGAGGCTCTAGGAAACAGGAAGAACTATCTCTTATTCTTCCTTTGTTCAGAGAAATAATCTCTCTTGCCTCAATCCCTTGTAAAAATTTGCTATCTCCATCAGGCTCAAATGGAAATCCCAAGGCCCTCTGAAGTACACAACCACAGATTGCCTATTTCAGAGAAGACCTTTGACACCTGCACTAGATTTTTCTGCAAATAATTATTACTTAGCTTTTCTTCTATAAATACACATGATATATGATAACATTTTGGTTTTTGGAAATAAAAAATTTAAAAGTGAGGCAAAATGTGTGTAAATACAAAGTCATTTTTTGGATGTTTTCTTCCAGAGGATGAGACTTCCACCCCTCTCCAAAGTACAAAGGAAAAGGAACAGGAACTAAGGTACTGGAACATTTTTATATTGCATGGTATTTGTACTGGTTTTTCCCACTTTTTCAGCATTATGTGACAGAACAAACCAATTATTTATCACCAAGAAATAGAGCTAAGGAGAAGGGGAAGGAGAAGGGTAAAGGCTAAAGCAGCTTTCAAAACTTTATATTATTATTTAATGGCTGGATTTTAAGAAAATGGCTACTGAATCATAGTTCACCTTTCTGATAACCTGGAAGAAGTTTCACGGTCACCTTTCAAGAAATTCCTACATCCCCATATTCATTTCCTACCTTCTTCTGTTGCCAAATTATCCTTTAGTTTCTTGTCATCTAGAGCCACCTCCTTTCTTTTGGGAGCCCTGCATCCCTGAACTTCTTTTCACTATTTGCCACTCCTCTTTCTCTCTGAGCCGTCTTTTAGCTCCTGCTCACCAGAGCCAAGAAGGAACACAGACATCACACCAGGGGCACCCCCATCCCCCCAGGTGTGTAGGTACCACCAGTGCAGCCCTCAGAAGCTGCTTCTGAGCACAAGAAGCTGGGTACAGGGGGCAGCAGAGCTCCGTGAAGCCACACAGTTGGTCCCAACTCCTGCTCCCAGTCAGGTTACTGATGGCTCTCCTGGCTGTGTAAGATGAGGCCTCATAGACCCAGCTAGAAGAACCATTTTGTATTTTAGAGGATAAATGATTAAAGTAGCGGCCACTTTTAGGTAAGCATGTAACTGAGTAATTTTTCATTATAGTAGAAATGGGGATTTTCACTCTGTCTTCAATATTTAGCTGTATTTCGCCGTATTTAAAAGGTATTATTGTGGATGTCAGAGTGCAGGAGGACAGAGAAACAGGCACACCTTCTGTCAGCTTTTGATTTAAGAAATACAGTAGAATGGACCTTAATTAATTCAGTTCAAACTAGTAAGACCAACATTGAATTGTTAAAGTATAGTGAACAAGTTCCAGAAAAAAAGACTATAAACGAATTCTTAACTGCTAAGTGTATTTTGCTCATTTATGCTGACAGCTGTAATACAACTACAATTATTTACTACACCCAGTAAATTACAACCTTTTCTAAAAAAAAAAAAAACCCTTCATCATGGTATCAATCAATGAACTTCTGCTGAATTTTCCATTGTTTTTCCACTGTTTTTATTTTCTTACTTTTTCTCACTTCCAAATGAGAAAATTAACAGATATGTTCTGGGGCACGCACACACACACACACATATATATATATATATATATATATAGAGAGAGAGAGAGAGAGAGAGAGAGAGAGAGATCAATGGTGTAGTAGAAAAAAATAAATAATTTGCACCAATTTTCTCAGAAGAAGTTTTCTCTCTAAAAATATAAGATACCTCATATTATGCTTTTTTCCATAAGATGGTATAGTTTAGAGGAGAAGATGAGATATATCTGGATGCTATGAAGACTGCTGTTAGCCTGAATATAAAATTTATGCCTATTTATACTTTGGGGCCTTTCAGTGAAGTCTCAAATGCGAAAAGAGCACAGAGTTGCACCTAGGAATAAGCAACCTTTCACTTGTATTTCAAGGTATGTTTTCTTTTGGTTATTTATTTGATGGCAATACTTCACCATCACTAAGAAAAAAGAATGTAAAATAACTTGAATTGTTTCTGCATTTTCAAAATAACCATAAATATATAAGCCCACATCTGCCTTGTACCAGGACAGCACATTTAGAAGAAGGATTCCAAGCTGGTGGAAAACACTAACCTAATCTATTTAGAGCTGGAGAAAGGTCATCTTCTTTGTAATCCAGGCTGAAATGAGCCAATGGAATCAGTAAAATTCAACCATGCACCTTATGAAGTGCAGCAATTGTATGCTTGTGTGTATTTTGGGATAAATGGTTATTTAAGGAATGGCACCTTGTAGACCATTTTAAAGAACTGCTGTTGCTCTTCTCAGGCAATAATGACCAAAATATCTGTAGAACTGAAGAAAGATATACAGATCACTTTTCAGGTATTTCAAAAGACAATGTCCATGAGATGAGTGGGGATTTTTATGACCTTTTGAGAAGTCAGAATTGATTCTGCTGGAGGGGACAGACTCACAGTTGAAACACTGTGTAATTCTTCTTTAAGTGGTGCTAGAAAATAGGCCTATGCAAGTCTTAACATGCTCAAATGATAATGATAATTACACTGTTTAATTATATTTCTCTATTATCCTCTAGCCCAGCCCACAACCATGTAATTTTTATGGAGCATATGTATAAAACACCGTGCTCTAGCAAACCAATACTACATGAGGCTATATAAAACTACTGCAACTGTGTTCAGCATTAGAATGCTCAGGCTAGGGAGGAAGCCTTTCAAAAGCAATGCTGCAGTTTGGATGGAAAGAAGGACAAGCTAAGTCACTTCTAGTGAAATTACAAGGGACCCAGACTAGTGTAACAATGCTGCCTTCTGCTTAAAAGCAAAAACGTAGGAAACAGATGTTTCCTATTCCCAGAAAATGTTGGCATACTAAAAAAAGAAAAAATAAATAAAACTAATCAACCCCTTCTCCCCCTCCTAAGCTGCCAGACAGAGACAGCAATGGTGAAAAAAGATGCAACTGGAAAAAGGTCCTCAAGACAGGATCAGCTCTGCCTATATCATTCTGCCAATGGACTATGATGTTCTTAAGGAGGAAATGCCATCTGGAAATGTAACAGAGTACATGATGGAGTCATCACTCAGCTTGCTCACAGAAATGCAGGGCAACATCAGGCCTATCAGAACTCTGCAAATCTTTAAAATTCACAAGTAAATGGGTGGAAACTAGAGGGAAGTTTTCTAGCTAGACTCTGTTTTGTACGACCTAACCCAGGTGTCCTGCCATGTTCATTACACAATAGCAAGAGTCATACTGGGATTTAAGAGACATCTACTGCATCAAATTTTCTCTTGAAACACAGTGACTGACTTGGTTTAGTGTGATTTGATCTTTATCAAACTGTTTTCTTCCACAGATCTTCAAACAGTGTAACTATTTTCCACCAATGTTTTTGTCAAAGCAAGTCAAGTCTTCAGCTTGCATTCCTCCTGAAAGGGTAAAAAGAAAAACCAAACCAAGAAAGAACAGGAAGGGGAGAAGCAGAATGATATTCATCCCTTTGCATACTTTCCTTGGCCTTTACCAATCCTCTCAGCCTTAGTAAAATGAGAAATTCCCAAAAAGCTGTATTATCCCCCCAAGTAAATCCTTCTCCTATGCAAGCAGCCACCAGAGATGTGCCAACATGAGATTCTTTGTCTCAGATGTCAGCCACTGCAATACAGTTTGGTATTTGAAATTACCTACAGCTGTTAAGGCAAGTATGGCTAGCAGTGACCTGGAAAATACTTCTTGATCTGATATTCTCTACAGATTAGCTGACTGACTTTGTGTCACCTTCTGTAAACTACCTCCTTTACTTCCTTTTATGATCTATGTCATTATATACTTCTGTAACTTCCTTTGTCATACATCCCAAAATGATCCATTACTGAGGTATTTCATATGCAGTGCACTTTTCCTCACATCCATTCTACTTCTTCTTTTTCTGCATACAAAAGCTGTGCTTGTGCCACTTTCTAATAGGTTTTTAATTTTATGCATTTTAAGAAGTTTTAAAAGGAAAGTCACGATACTCCCAGAAGCACCACTGACTTCTTCACTTCCTCAGAGTACTCTATTTTACTTAAAACCCACGAGAGTATTTGAAGGTTTTGGGAGAAGAGGACCTAGACATCAAGGTACTAAGGTAATGCATTTGTCTTTGTGAAGGTCAGCAATTCTTTCCACGTTATCAAAAAATACTGCAGACAGTACGTAATCATAAGCTTTGTTACGCAGCATTGCCACATAGCTGTAATATTCTATTGTCTGCTCCAAGATGACTAAGAAAAACCAATATCCCCATCTCCTACAGACACATTTAAAAAGAGGTTTTAGTCAGCATATATAACTGCTCATCTTTGTGCTCTGAAGCCCACTGAAAGATCGTACCATTTGCAGTGCTTTTACAACCTAGTGTTTGGAGAAGAAAAATGAATTGCTGTTCAGAAATTCCTGAAAAGACCCAGAAGCAGCACCTTTCCTTCTTTTTCCAATGAAAATACACCAAGTATAGCATTTTTATTTGCATGCTGGCAAAACTATTAAACTTTGAGCTTTAAATTCTTGCTTTGGGGGATTTCTACAGGCTTAGTGCAGCAAAAACTTAAGACTCTTTTTTTTTCATTCTTCTTTAATTTTCAGTAATCACTGCTCCAGCTTTGGGTCATTCAAAACAGCAATGTGTTTCTCAGAAAGAGTCAACTTTTTTTTGTTTATTATAGCTAAAAAGTAATCCAGAGATATCCAACCTATTAGTGACTATTGATTAAGTGCAATTTAATGAATAATTGCTTGGGAGAAGAAAACTTTGTATTTCTGAAATACAGCAGAAAGTAATCCTTCCTTTCCACTGTTGGGGATTAGAGAAAAAGCTTCAGTAGGAAATAAAATGATGTATAGAATTCATAGATATTCAGGAAGCATCCATAATAAATATTTTAGAATTTCCTGAAATAACAAAAGATCCAGCTACTCTGAATTGTTTTTTCACAGAAATCAGTAGACAGACACACACTATAATGCCTGCAGAATTTTTCTCCAAGAGGTTATATTCATTTGTCATCATTAACAGATGTTTCTTCTTTAC
>VWZN01009447.1:750709-771862 GCA_013396955.1 Regulus satrapa | reverse complement strand
AAAAAAAAAAAAATCAATAAATAGTGGTGATAGCATATAATAGTGGTGAAGCACTGAAAACAAGTTTCTCAAAGACCTAAATTGGAGCAGAGTATAGAGCATCTCAAATTCAGTACCAATCCTGCTTTCAGAAAGAGGTTAAACTAGAGTCCTCCCTCTCCACCCTCAATGACCCTATGACAGCACATATCAGCCAACACCAGCCTGGGCTGATACAGTAATAGCACATACTATTAGATATATAAACTGACTACAAAAGGCCCAGGTAGCTCAGAAAGTTTCTCTTCTTTAGAAAACAACTTCTACACCTCACGGTAAAAGCATACTGCCACTTCCAGTGACACATGACATATTTATCCTCTTTTAGATCTTCTGCTGGAGAGCAGTTTCACAGAGCATGTCACCAAAGTGAAAAGCATCAACTACACCTTTCTATTTCTGTACAGAGCTGCCACCCAGCCCCATGCTCCCAGACTGCCAAACAGCTGCTCTGCCAGTTCCCGTGGCTATAGGCAGCAAAAACCTGAACAGCAGACACCTGTAATTGTTTTCTTGAGATCCATGCTACTTTACCACATATCCTCTCAGCTCTCCTTCCCTTGCATACTCCCCACATTGCTCCCCTTTCTACACAAATCTGGTTCTTTTCATACTCTGTGTCACCAGGTCACTAGAAAATCCCAAACTAATAATAATATTACTCCTGTTTTCCCTTCACAAGTATCCAACACCCAGATCCAACACACAGATAGTTGCCATCTTTCAGATCATTAAGGAATTTATGATAAACAAAAGACTTTAAAACAACAAGCAATAACAAAAACTACAGCCCCAGGCTACAAGACATTATTTCAGTCTTAAAAAACAGTCGCATAAAAATAGGATCCAGGAACCATTTTGTCAGTAAAAGATAGTAAAGAATGAATCCACACAGAATTGGTGAACCAAATTTATTTATGTAAAAATGTTATTGTGCTTCTTTGAGAAAAAAAAAATTTAAAATTGCAAATCACTGAAAGCACCTTGCATGTCCCTTGGCCTACAACCATTTCTATTTTATGGTTTTGTCTGCATTTGTATTTCTCTGACACCACTGAAGGTAAGGATTGATGACCTTGAACAGTAACATTCATGTCTAAAGGAGTACAGAAACATGATCGAAGGGGCTAGGATTGACTTTGCTGATCCTAGCTTCCTTCACTCCATTTTACATTACAGGGAGACACAGGCATGGGCACTAGACATAGAAAATGAAACAAATAATCCTTTGCTAACAGCTCATTCAACCCATCACTATGCAAAACTAGACAAAACTAGAAAAACTAGACTAGGTGCTAAAACACCTGAGCTCCAGGTTAGGATGCACTTTGGCATGAGAAGAGCCTGAACAACTGGGTATGGGTGAGAAAAACCTTCTTGTCTGCCTATTGTAAGGTCCTTGTGTCTGCAGATGGGCAACAGAGACTAAGTGGTGTAGCAAACAGGAGAGCTGGACCTCACACAAAGCACCAAGGAAATTCAGAACCTTGGTCCAGTCACAAGGCACTCCTGCACGTGCAGCGCTCACCGTGAAGCGCCGCTCCTGGGCCCGTGTGTCACAGTGCTGTCAACTACTAGGCAAGAGTAGTAGCTAGCTCCAGAGTTTATTTATCTCATAATTAAGTTCTCATAAGTACCCTTGAGTTAATTTGGAAGAAAGTAGATGCACATGATGAGAGAAAGAGAATTATTTAGGAGAGTAAATACAGGAGTACCATTAAAAAGCCAAAGCACTCCACAATCACAAGTAGTAATCTAACAGCAATATCAGGTATTTTCTCAAAATGCAAACTCAGTGCTTCAGGATTTTGGAATACAGCAATATACTGTACAATAAATAAATAATCCATTATAATCCATGTGATTTATAGCATCAAAAGAGAACCTGCCACAACAGGGACTATGTAAAACAAAATTCAATGTAAATGGAAAATCGTTTTTCATGTTAAAGCAGGGGCAAATCCATCAAGCAAAGCTCAATAAAAATCACAGTAAGACTGAACAAACAGAGTTTCTCATAATTGCAAAAGAACTGAATCACTGCTTAATTTCTGTAGCATACAAAAAGTCTTGGTTTCACACACCTCACCTTTTTAAGGAACCAGCCAGTTATCACCAATATCATCAACAGAACATCAAGCTTTGCCAGTTTAGTATCACTAATCACACCAAATAAATATATGAAGTAAATATCTGCTTTTTGGAACAAAGCAAAGAGGAGAATTAAAATGTGATCCCATGTAGCATCTTAGTTCACATTATTTTGCATCCTTGTTGAAGTTGTAGGACCTTATTAATTAAGTTTGCAACCGTTATTTTGTCCCAGAAAGAGTCACTGCACACCTTTTCAGAATTTTGGAGGGAACACAGAGATGACTCCTTTTAAACTCTAGAAAATACACAATTTCTAACAAGCTTATTTTCTTCCTGTTTATATAACTCAAATATTAGCTGTACAACATAAAACATTACAACTGGAAATGCAGCAATACATGAAGTAAATAGATTTTTCTTATGGCTACCAAAAAGATTTTTAATGTAATCTTTCAAGACACTTGCCCTGTCCTGGAGATCCTACCCATCACAGCCAGGAAAAGAGGTAGCTACAAAAACTTCTTGAAAATCATTAGAAGATTAGTTATTCTTTTTGTTGCAGGTTTTCAGTGATGCAGCACCACTATCTCCTTCCCTAGATGCTTTTCACAGCTCAGAGATTGAGAATATACTGTCATTTTTATTTTTTCAGGAACAATTCTTCATCAGATTTCGAAAACCATTATATCTCAAGAAGTAGAACACAGGATTCAAATTAACCCATTCTGGGACTTCTTTTCAAGTCCCAGTTGCTTCACTTACTAGTCTAGTTCTCACTAGAGAGAAGTCTCTGGGAAGCAGAGCAGTAGAATAATAAATATTTTGTTCATTTAATTTCCAAAGCTTTATTAAAAAAAAAAAGAATTTCTCTAGCTCTCCTAAATGAAATAAGGAGAAGGCTGAGAAAAATTCATAAAGGATATTCTGAATGGGGGTAAGAAAATCCAAAATGTTACTAGTGTCTCATTTTCAACTACGCATTCATATTTGTTATCAGTGGTATCTCTATCAACACACTAATGAAAGTAAATAAAAATTTCCTGTGGAAGATAAAACCAAGTGGGAAATGGCTGCAGACAGAATTTGCGCCCTCCCCAAAAAACACAACAGGGTCCTATGACACCAGAACAATTTCCAACAAACCCAGATGCACAAAATTCAAAACTACGCACCTCAGACACATACAGATGGTTCACTTTGGAAGTTAAAGACAACTACTCAACTTCATGAGTACATCTGATATTTGGAAAAGGGCTTTGCTCTTTTCTTTGCCTGAAAAGCAAACTTCTCTGTGCAAGACTTTTATTTAAAAGCTACTGATTATCCTACAAGAATTAGATCTCAATTGAATGGGAAACAATGAGATTTATTTCACTCCCATACGGAATCTAGTCAAATTTGCCAAGAAAACAAGCTTGCTCAAAAAAAAAAAAAAAAAAAAAGAGAACAAGAATTTGTGTTCATTTAGTCCCTCATTTAGCCAATAAAAAGAATTCTTGCTACCACCCTGGGACAGAATAAAGAACACAACCAAGAGATATTACTAATGAACTAATATATGTTTCTGTATTAATACTAAAGCACAGTAACTGTTAAAAGAATTTCATTTGTGCAAGATGAAAACACGTAAGATCTTCTATCCACTACGGACAGTTACTTTGGTTCACCCTTTCATCTTTTAAATAGCTTCTCTTTGCCTTAAAAGTTTGGTTTTTTTAATGTGATATTTCGTATGCAGCTACTTCTCCTAAAAGTACTCTGATTTGAATGCTAAATTACCTCATGTGCCAGACAATTGCATTTTATAATAAATATGAAAAATTTTTTGCAATTATTTTTATAGTTTTTTAATATATAATCGAATCATCTTTTTACTGAACACATGCAATATATTCTACTTTTAACATCTAGGTATTTTTTCCTATGACATATTGAAACATCATTATTTTCTGCTCAGTAGGTGCCACACAGCATTTTAGCTAGTCTATTTTATGTATCAAGCACACCCTAGAAAACTTCTTTTATTTTTTTAGAGAAGCTTTAAAAAAAAGAAAAAGAACTGTAGGGAAGGTTAAAGATCCTTACTAACCCTGAATCATTTTAACTTTCTCAGCTTAATTTCCAAGGTAACTTTTCCCAATCCCCTTTCCTGCAAACATCATGCAACCTGAGGGCTTTCAGCTTGGTCACAAAACAAGTAGATGTAACAAACTTAATGATGCAAGTGATCAGGAAAAGCTACCACGGTTTACCAAGGGCAAACCACACCAACTAACCTGGTCAACTCCTACAGCAAAACGATCTCTTCTGTCGACATAGGGAGCAGAACAGGATATTGTTCACCTGGACCTCAACAAAGGATTCTGTGCTGTTTCCCACAGCCTTCTCCTGGACAAACTGGCAAGATACAGAAAGGATGAGCTGTCTGCAAGACGGGTTGGAAACAGACTCACGGGTTGGACTCAGAGGATGGTGACCGTGGGTTTTTACTCAGGCTGGCAGCCTGTCACAAGTTATCCCTCAAGGATAAATACTGTTCAGCACCTTCATAAATCTTGGGATGATGGGACTGAAAATGCCCTCACCAAGTTTGCTCATGACACATCAGAAAGGAGACCCATCCTACTGAGAGCTGGACACGCTGGAAGAGTGGTGTAGAAAGAACAGTACGAAATTTAACAGACAAGTGCAGGGTTCTGCACCAAATAAAACCAAAGAACCCAGCACAGGACAGGATTTATATGGCAGGGGAGCAGCTGTGCTTAAAGGGACCTGAGGGTCTTGGTGGACAACAAGCTGACCAGGAATCAGCAGTGTGTCACCACAGCAAAGGATTGAATCCTGTGCTGAATCCTCAGGGGCATTACTAGCAGAGGCAGGGATGTGATCCTCCCACTCTGCTCAGCATTTCTCAGGCCACATCTGCAGTACTTTACCCCATTCTCATCTCCACAACTCAAGAAAGATGCAGACAGACCAGAGAGGGTCCAAAGAAATATCATTAAAATGACCAAAGTGTTACAGAACATGCCTTTTGACAAAAGACAGAAGGAATTAAACCTTTTCTCTTTGGAGAAAAGAAGGCTCAGGATGAACCTCACAACAGTATTCCAGTATGGAATGGGTAGCTACAAAGAAGATGGAGGCTCTCTCTTCAAAGAATTCACATGGAGAAGACAAAAGGGAAAGGGTACACGCTACACTAAGAATGGTTTCACCTCAGGGAAAGATACACTTTTTTTATAGTGAGAATGATCATTCCCTGCAACAGCCTCCCTCCAGGGATGTGGTAGAGATCCCATCACTGAAGGTATTCCAGATGAGATTAGAGAAGATGGTAAATAATTTCATCTAGGTTCCCATTCCCAAGAAAGTTTGGACTAGATCATCTTTCAAGGTCCCTTCCAAGCTGGACTGGGTTAACAATTTTATGGGTGTAATTTATGAAAGCAAATACAAAATCTTATGTAGCTACTCTAGCTTTATTAAACTTTCTTTAACCAGAAAAGGATGCTTAAATCAGTGGGGCTGTTCTTTCTTTGGCTTTGGTTGAAGGTTTAGACTATTGTTTCATGCCACCACCTCCTTCCACCTTCATTTTACTTCTTAAAAGAGTCAAAAAAAAACCATTCCACATCACAGGCCATTTTAGTTCAACCACCCAAAAGTTTTCCCATGGGGGATACAGGCGTTATGGTAACCGAGTTTCCAAGGCTCTGCAAGTCTCGTGGTAGTCTACCTTCAGAGATGCAATGATCTCATGTTTCTTAAATTTCTCTGCCTGAAGGAACTGAGACTAAAAACAAATCTATGAAACAAACCAATGTGACTGAAATAGAGCAGAATGACATACTTTATCTAGGCTATTTTTAGAGAAATGTATAAAAACCTTTGGTTCTTGTTAAACATATTTTTCTTTCACATTTTTTTTCATTTTTCTTTAGCAATTGCAGCTTGTTGCTATCCTCCTTCTTCCAAAGCAATTTACATCCAAGTGAATTAAATAAATAACATGTTATTCCTCACAAGCATTCTCATCCTAGAAGAAACACAAACAAAATTCAGAACTACTTCTCTGTGAAAGCAGTTCACATTGTTCCTAGATGATGCATTAGCACACAAAGCTTTTATAAGTGCTTCATTTACTGAATTAGACATACACCTAGCATGGCAAACAATATAGTCTTAATAAAAAGGTACTAACAAAAGAAGGCTGGGCAAGCGAGATGTGCATTATCTTTGAGTCCTGGAGCAGAAGAAATCTGAGAACAGCCAGCATGCCTCACCAGGTAACCAGCACAGTGTTATGAGTCTCATTTGCCGAACTTCACCAAGCAGCCTGGCCATTAAAAAAAAACCTCAAAAAAACCAAAACAAAACCAAAAAAAGAAACCAAAAAAACCCCCAACATTTAAAAGGGGGCTTTCCTACCCCAGTGCAGGTGTTGCCCGGCACTGGAACTCCAGGCTGGACTCTTTCCACAGTGCTTATCAAGAGTCCTTATAAAAAGGGACCACAGGGACCAGCTCATGGCTCACCAGATCCACAACTCGTATGTTCCTCCTCCTCTCTTCCTCCTCTACCCCACTGGCAGCATGACAGCTGTGTGAGCCTCAGGGTGGCCAAGGGACACACAGGGAGACATTGCCAAGATAGTCTGTGCACAGCAGGAGAAAACATCGCCTCACCTGCACCCTGCGAAGGCTAAACAGAGCAACAGCAACGAACCACTCAACCTCTGCCAGATCAGCTTTCTCCAAGTGTTCATGTGAGCAGAGCTCTGGGGTCAGGAAAAACCTAGGGCTGTCTCCTGTCAATTGAAGGCAAAGCTCAAACTATAAAAAGGTTTTCAACTGTCCGCAAAAGGCCCCCGTATTTACAGTTTACATAAAGCTTTTATTTTGGAGGAAAAAAATGACTGGGCATTCTGGGCTTATCTGTAGGAAAGTCTAGGCAAATTTAATTCTTATTTTATATGATGGTACTACTGAATTCCTCTTTTATAATAGGCATCCCTCAACACCCATGCCTATTCCATGAAAATCTTTACTAAGGGGCAAAAGATTTATACAAATGGATAAGAAACTGGAGTATCCCTGGAAGTGTTAAAAAGATGTGCGGAATGTGGCACTCAGGGATGTGTTTGGACTTAAATCTTCGACACTCTTCCCAACCTTAATGATTCCATGATTTCATTATATATTGTCTTTAAACACCATTAATACCATTCATATGTTGGTTCTTCTGAACTTTTAACTACAAAAACCCAAAAAAGCCTACTCATAGAGAAAATATATCCTTAAACTCTGCAGTTATTTATACATATTTTCCCCACTTATCCTTGTCAGCAAAGGCAAGATTCTCCTTGAATCTTGGATACAAAAGGTATGTCCAAAAACACAAATTATAATTTCTCAAGATGTATTTCCTTACAAATAGATTTTTTTTTTTTTTGGTAGAAATTTTATCACAATCACAACATTCTTGTACTAGTCAGTAAATGGGGTTTAAACTTGGAGAAAATCACCAGCATACAGCTTTAATGAAAACCCTGCTATGGAAGTATACTATGGTTATAATTAAATCACAGATCTGTAACTTTTACTACAAACCAACTCTTCTTAAAATGCATATTTTGTTATAGATGTTCTGCAATCCCCCTGGACCAAGCATTAAAAAGTCTAAGGCATTTTATAATAAAACAAAAATATTACATATAAAGAACAGAAAAAAATGTAATTAAATGCTTTAGCAAAACTTGTCTGATTTTCATCTATATACACATTAATTTTATTTGTAAAATGTGTAGCGTGTCTTTCATCCTGAAATGCAAAAATTTACACCCTTTTCACACTACTTTTTTTTCATAGCTTTTTGCCTGTGGAAGCAAAATCCAGGGGAGCTTCAAAAAAAGTGTATAAGGTAATTATGAAAATGCAAATTTGCAAAAATGAAATTCAATTTTTTTTTTGTATTTTCTTGCAATAAATAAATCAAGTAATCGAGACACATTTCTTATGTGTGACATCAAATCTCCTAGCAGTTTTTGGAGGTTTTGGTTTGGTTTTGTTTTAAAACAAGGGAGTATATCTCTTTTTAATTTCTACAGTACCTATTAAACAGTGGTCTCCAAGCAATGGTTGCCTGAGTGTCTCTAATCCAGTCACAGAAGAACCCTTCCTTACATCTTAAGAGGGGGAAAAAACTGAAAAAATAACAAACTAGCAATTTTTTAATACAGTGTTACATAAACTTTTACATAATTCACCACACTGCTGAACAGAAAACCTTATGTGAAAGGAATCATCACTTTCAATAGATTTTGATCAGCCTTTCCACACAACAAACCATCCTAACAGAGTCGTCCTGAAAAACATGCTTCAGATATCATTAAGTCTGAACAAGAAAACAGATGCTTAAAAATAACTTTTGCACTTCTAACCTTTTAGACTGAACCGTTCAATTATGCATGCTTTTCTGAATATCAGTCTGGAAATAAAATAGAGCTCTAAGTATTACCCAGAAGGGAAAAAAAAAAATAAATAAATAAAAAAGGAAGGAAGTGAATGACACGTCCTGCAGGCACAGAGAGGACGTGGGTCCCGAGAGGCTGGAGCCCAGCGCCGCCTGGCAGCACGGCAGGAGGAGAGCACGTGCATTGGAAAAGAGCTGCATGGTGGGCAATAGCGATGCAAGAGTTAAATGTTGCCAAACTACTTTCTCCAGTCATCCTCAGACGAAGGAAACACATCAAGAGGGAAACGGAGAGCAAAGTAGGACACTGCTAATGGAATTTCAGTGGTCTTTATTTCTAGTTTTCGAAATAAACAAGCACAGAAAGAGAGATCTGCAAAACAGTGAGCAGCTGGAAGACAAGGAGAAAGCCATGATTGATCAAAACCTCTCCAAAATGTATTTACTAAGGTAACAGGAACAGAATTCAATATCCTACAAGCAATATTCATAGTAGATGGAGGATAAAGGAAGGATTCTTAAAGCTTTTTTAAATTACTGCAATCAAATAATGAGAAACACTCATCTACAAATGAACAATCATATAGGATGTCTAAAGAAAAGTATTTTTAAAATGTCTCTCTTACAAAATTAGAATACAGCAGAGATCTCGGTGCTGTTACGGAGAAAAATGTCAGTATCAAGGCAACTTTGTCACTGTTAAACCAAATTTCAGATATGCATTGTTAAAGCTTGAGGGAGGAATTCAGCCAGTTCAGCACACTCCCACTGACAAGAAAGAGACAAACCTTCAGCATACAATCCTACCCTCAAATATCATATATTTTTTGTCTCAGTCCACTAGGCCAGGCTGTATGTAAACAGCAGCTACTGAAAACAGTTGGGAAAAACTAGAGAATCACTAACTCCAGAACTGAGAACATTTCAGTCACACAAGAGTGCCTTTTAGAAAAATTGGATCAAGGAGACACATCCTAAGGGTGCAAGCACTTAAACCACTCTATGTTTATAACCCTAAATTCCTATGTTAGAGGATCTCTTTTTGTAACCTTAAACAGTGAGAAGTCACTACATTATCAACTACCTGATTGTAGGGGGTGGGGAGGTTTTACCCAGCAGACATCACACTGAAAGATAAGATGGCCTCCCATAATTGCATCTTACTCATAATTACCTGGGTTACAGAAATCACTGTACATACCCCCCATGGAAACAGTTCTGTCTGCTCAACTTGCAATGGAAGCTTCAGTTTTGTACATGTCAGAGTTTTCTACTGACGATGCTCAACTTCTGGGGTTCAGAATATGAAGTACAGAAAAAAAATACCAGTGATGAACAGATGTACAGAATTGTAAAGAAAAAAAGAATATGAGAGTATCGCCCCATATAGGAGATGCCTGCCTCAAAGAGAAAACAAAACAAACAAAATTCTACACTCAAAAAAAAAAAAAAGTCATCCTTAGACAACAGGTATCTTCAGTCTTGTCTACACCAAGAGTTTCTGCCAGGCAAGGCGGTAAACACTCAAACTTGATGGGTGCATACAGGTTGATGGCATTTTTTAAGCAAGAAAACAAGAATGCAAAAAACACCAACACAAGAAAAACACGTAGTCCATGTCTCATCAATTAAAGTTATGAATATTTGTTTTGGTTTCTGATTCTGATGGTTTTATGTTTGGGGGTCTTTTTGGTGTTTTTAGGGGATTTTTGGGGGTTTTTTTGGTTTGGTTTTTTTTTGGTTTTGTTTTTTGTTTTTTTTTTTTTGTTCTTGTTGGTTTTTTCCTCTGATTTGACTTTGTCTGGAATAGGCAATGCCAGTGCATTTTCAACTAATTTGAAATGATGGGGAGTCTGTATGGAAGGCCTAAGAAAAGGGCTTATGCAATACAGTGAAACTTCCTGAATGCCCACATTCATTGTTTGAATTCGAAAGCAAAAGGGGCACTGCCATCCTCTCCTGCCAAAGGCTCAAAATTACACATCCAGATTCCAGCAGAAGACTTGCAAGAATTTAACAGAAATAAAGATAGCCTGTCCATCAAATGGCTGCCAGGTACAAAGGCTTTATATACCTCTTACTCCCACTGTCTGAATGATGCTTTTAGAAAGAAAAAAGTAATTTGCTTTTTATGGACTTTACAGTCCCCAGGCTTTTCTTTTTATTCCCCCCTTCTCTTCTCTCCAAGAAAAAGAGACTGCCTAAAAGGAAAAGGTTTCTTAATTCTAGAGTTACTGGTCAGATTCTCCTGTGCATTGTGGAATTTGCCTTTCATCAACATCAATACCATGATGTGGTATTACTTCAAACTCGATACATTTTAGTAGTTTTGCCTGTCATATGAAGTGACAGTAATGCTTCTGCAGAGCAGTTTTCTTTGGATTGTTTTATTTAATCCTTGCACTTTTCAACAGATAGCTTTCAAAAGTATTAAAAAATATAGTAGGTAAATTTTGAACTTGCTTATATAAGCAAAAATAAAATCTGTAAGTAAAGAGTTGGTTCTCTTCTAACCTGCTACCTGAAAAATAATTACCTGAATAAACTCACAAAATGCTTCCCAGAAAACACTTTTTACGTGTTGGCAAAAAAATGCAATCTCTTTTTCAACATAATCTCTCTTGACTATTTACAACTCTTATGGGTACTCTCTTTCATGCTGTACTAAATTCAGACTAACAACCTAGGCATTTCAACAAATCTCTTCAAATCACACTATGGCTTACTGAAGCTGCTAAATGCCTTGAAAAATCACACACAAAAGTTAATAAAAGTATGAAGAGAAGTAACTAATGCAAACTCCTAGGGAAAAAGACCCCAAACTATAAATAACAGGTGACTAGATAGTAAGGTAGATAACACACAATTATCACCACAACAGCCTCTGTACTCCTGTTTCAAGAGGAACTGGAGTCATCTGCATTGCAGTGTCCTTGAAAGTAATTTTTCTCTTAACATCTATGACTCCACCATTTTTCTCAGGCTTAATTCTGTTGCATTAGTGTGCTGTATAATTAACAGCCAAGCAATATGATTTTGTTGCAGATCCAACCTGTAAGACAGACATTTCAGTTGCGTTTTCAGCTCTCTTGGTATGGAGACAAAACTGGCGAGTGCCAAGCTCTACTGTACATATTCTTTTTTTGAAATGCAAGATATGGTGAACAACCACCATATAAGTGGAGTCTCAGAGGTGATCATGAGCAGCTGAAAGCTGCCCCAAACCTGCAGTGCAGGTGATGAATATAAATGTAACTGGGGATTCCTACGTCAGGGAGCATGGAAGAACTGCTGCAAGGGATACAACACGATGAGTCCTCAGGAAATCAGCTCCTTCCCAGCTGACCAGGAGATCCTGGGACAGACTTATTCCTTTGCAGAGTCCAGCTCCTGAGGCTCTTAGCACGTGTTGGCACAATGTTGTATGAAGATTATATTTTAATATGCAAAGAAAGATTGGTCATATGTGAATCCTTACATTATCCATTAATAACTTCTTCTTATTGGGAGAAGCTAAAAATAATAGCATTGAATTCTGAGGATGAAGTTTGCCACTAACAAAAACAGGAACAAACCACAGAAAAATCTGCATTTGGAAAACAAAGGAGGGATAGCTAATTCAGCTTTTCTCAATAGGAGATGTGACAGATACTATGTCATCTAGGCACCAGAGCCTGCATTTATGAAGTTGAACTCTTAATTAGACAGCCATTATCTTCTTTTAATTCCTTATTTGTGAGATCAGTTTTGAGGAAGGGCAACGAAACAGAGAAATCTGGACGGAGTTTCAAACACAACAAAGGTAAAGATCAATCCCTGACAAAATAGAAAGCATTACCTTATTCTTAGGTGTTTCCTACGCTCAAACGCAAATTTTGACTTCAAAACCGAATTATTTTACAAGGACCCAGCACACCTTGGAGACAGACTTTCTACAGAACACAGAAAACTGCAAAAACTTGCAGAAAACAAACTCAGTGATGGAGTCGAACAAGGCAACAGCATCCCATTACATCACAGTCTTTGGAGGCCCCTCTGTGCTTTTGTAACAAAATAGGCTTAAAGAACAAAGGTTACAGCACCAGCTGCACCAGGCTCCCAAAAAGTTGGTTTAGCCTTGGTCCCAGAAGCTTATGATCTTAAGTCTCATAACAGCATTCAGAGCTCAAAGAACAATTTGTCACTAGAGGTTAGAACTGGCTGGTTCCTCCGGCCTAAAAACTGATACTGAAATTAAAACTCATAATCTCTAGTAAGAACCTCACCTTGGTGTTGCTCCTCCCTTCCTAGATCTTCTTCTTAGAATTTGAAGAAAAAGCTTCCTGTCTTAGTTACTCTTACTGGCAGGTATATAGGAAGAAGAGGAAGAAACTGCGAGCCTCTATAGAGCAGGGTTCTTCCTCTTCTTCCTATATAGCTGCCAGTAAGAGATGGAATAAGGTACACTGATATTTTTTCACATTTCTGCTTTCTTCAGAGCATAGAGAAATTACACACTGCAGCTGTCCAATAACATTAAAACAAACAAACAAAGAAAAAAAAAAACAAAAACCCAAGCCCAAACCAAGCCAAAAAAAAAAACCAAAAAAACAAAAAACTCCAAGAAATAATAAAAAAGGAAACTGCCAAGCAATCACTAAGACTCCAATGCCACACAAAAAACAAAGCAGAATTCAAAAAAGGATCTCAAACCCTTTTCACCCAGAACTGGTATATAAAACCTCCAGGGAGCTCCAGATTTACTTCCAGGCAGATTCAAAGTCTGAGCAGTGGGCCTGATCTCTGGCAGAAAAAGGAGCACCACTGACTAGGTTTTAAACACTGCTTTAACTCTTCACTAGTGTCTTTATGGATAACTTCGAAATGGATAACTTCAATATAGATGTATAATTACATAACATAAACTAAATTTTTTTCTTATTTTCAAATATACGAAGAACTAATGTACTTTTCTAAGAATAAAAGACCATAAAACTAAGATTGGGTATTTGCAGGAGGACCATGTAAATGTGTTATCCAAATGCTGTTCTCATCACATGAACATACTTGCTTACTTCCAGAGATCCCAAGAGTTTTGCTTAACAAAGCAAGTCAAGGAAAGAAAAAGGATGATTCTTCACTGTTAAAATGTGGCTCTTTTTGCTGAGAGTGCACACGTGAAAGATAATAACTAGCTGACACTAAGAAAACTGCCAAGGTTTTCTGCAGTATGTTAACAATATGTTCAAAATGTTCCCATTAAGACACGCATTTTTTTCTCTCCAGCATTTTTTTTCATTTTACTATGAAACAATAAAGTATCTTCACTTATTTTCTCTTTTATAGAAAGAGAGAGCATGCTGAAGTGGTTGAACATCTCAGCAATCACAAAGGAAATTGGTACTTAACATGAATTCAGATCTCTTGATGCCTCACCCTATACTTTATGAAGGACACGCTCACTTTGTGGAAAATACAGCCAGAATTAAAATATTTCATAGCGAATGTAAATAATTCCCATAACCTGAGGAAATTATGCTACAGTCTTAAACACAGTGCAAATATACTCCTATTATTACTCACTCCAGCTTCAGTCTCCTCATATAAACCCCTGCAGTAACACAATGTAAAGCAGGCATTCTCACCTCAACAGGTCTTTTTCATTCCTATTTTTGTCTTTCATTAAGCACTGTCGACCATGCTGCAAGTAGCTTACAAAACAAAACTGCAAATAAGCTTAGCCTGCTATTATTAAAATATAATCTTCATTTTATTTTCTAATTACCATCCCTACCATCTTTTGCAGAGCCCTGACTGCTCACTTGAAGCTTGGCAGTTCCCAAACCATTGCAATGTTTTAGACCAAAGCCTGTTACCACATATGATCAAGTATTTATACACAAATACTTCACTGAAAATATTTAATGGTTTAATTGCTCACAAATACTGAGGAATAACATACTATGCAAGAGGGAGAGATGCAGATCTCTTAAGATTTCCTCTGCTGTTATATTAATTGCTTTTTTTCACAGAATCATAGCATCAATGAGGTTGGAAAATAGCCCTGAGATCATAAAGTCTGACCTATGACCCAAGACTACCCTGCCAATCAGACCAAGACACCGAGTACCGAGCCCAGTCTTTCCCTAAGCACCTCCAGGGACAGAGACTCCACCACTGGGCAGTGCATTCCAGCATCTAATCACCCTCCCTGTGAAGAAAATCTTTCTAAACCTCCTTCAACCTAAAGTTCTCCTGGAGTAGTTTAAGACTATGTCCTCTTGTCCTGTCACTGGTTGCCTGGGAGAAGAGGCCAATGACTACCTGGCTACAGCCTCCTTTCTGGGAGTTGTAGAGTGGGCTAAGGTCTCCCCGAGTCTCTTCTCCAGGCTAAAAAATCCCAGCTCTCTCAGCTGCTCCTCATAGGACTTATGCTCCAGACCCTTCCCCTGCTTCACTGCCTTTCTCTGGAATCTCTCCAGCACCTACCTCAGCATCCTCCCTGAACTGAGGAGCCCAGAACCAGGCACAGGACTTGGGGTATAGTGCAGGCAAAAGAATCACTTTCCTAGTCCTGCTGGCCACACTATTTCGGAGCCAGGCCAGGATGTCACTGGCCTTCTTGGCCACCTGAGCACACTGCTGGCTCATGTTCAGCACCTGGTGATCATGGGACCCTCATGTCTCTCTCTGCTGGTCCACTTTCCAGCCACTCTGATCCAGCCTGCAGTGCTCCAGGAGGTTGCTTTGGCCAAAGGGTAGGACCCAGCACTTGTTCTTGTTGAACCCCACACCACTGGTCTTGGCCTATCTATCCAGCTAGTCCAGGCTCCTCTGCAGAGTCTTCCTACCCTCCAGCATATTGACACTCCAACCCAATTTGGTGATCCATCCATTTGCTAATAGTAGACTCAATCCCCTCATCCAGATTATCAGGAAAGACATTAAGCAGGAATGGGCCCAACACAGATCCCTGGGGAACACCAAAAGTGATGGGATGCCAACTGGATGTAGCATGGTTCACCAGGAGTCTGTGGGGCCAGCCATCCCTGGGGCCACTTCTTAACCCAGCAAGAAGTCCACCCGTCCAGGCCAGGGGCTGCCAGCTTTTCCAGGACTATGCTGGAGAACTGCTGAGGATGAAGGCATAAATCAAAGTGGTGCTACAAAAATCTATAAAACAATTATTTTGATACACCTCCCTGTTCCCAGGATGTTTGGTTTTACTAAGCATAAATAATATTCTAATTTATCACCGTGTTATGGAATGCCCCTTGTCCTTCCTCTGCTGATGTAAGCCAATAATGAACACGGTGTCAATGAACAAGATGTTGATGGTATGAGTCAGAAGATAGAGACAGTCAGAAGAAGATGAGAGAGAGCCCAATCTACAGCATAGGAGGATGGGCAAGAGGAGTAGATTTATAAACACAAGCTAGATGGTAACATTGGAAATAAAATAAAAAAAGCCAAGGACCAACAACAGAAAATGAACTCACTACCTTGGAAGCACTGCAGTTAACATTATTTGTATTTACTTGCAGACTGTGAGAGGAACAGATAGGTAATCAAGATGATTAATCTAGGCAAGCAACTAAAAAGACTGAAAAATAAAGCTTCCAAATACCTTTAACAATAAAAAAATGAACATTTTTTCTTTACTTGACATTCTTTATTAAGCAAAATTTTTAGGACCTCCAAAAGAAAGCAAGCATGTTCATGTCATGGGAACATTATTTAGATAATACATTTGCATTCCAAAATGCCAGCAGCATTCTGCTGTGCCCTTTTACCACAACTGAATGGTGTCCCATCATTTGAGATTTGCTGTTTCATAAGACAGCAAAACTTGAACCTAACATTTCATATCCCACAAGACCCCAACTCAGATAAATGTTCTAATAGCAACTGATTTGATATGTATATTTAAAGTTTTAATAATATATTGCTTTACTTGAAGTCCTTCATTTCACATAAGAAACTTGTAATCAATGTTTTTTCTCTGAATGCCTCTGAAATGTACTCCTTTTTAAAAATGCTTTTATACTGTTATTTTCCACAGTCTCACACACTATTTAGGAAGCTTTCTTTGAAATCCCTCAGCGATTTTGATTAGGTGCCTTTCATCACTTGTACATCCCTTGAAAATTTTGCATACTTCTTGGGCTTTATAAAATAAACTTACAGGTTTAAAATCATTGTCCTGTGAAAATAATTTTATTTTTTGTATTTTCTAACAATCCTTCATGCAACATCAAAATACAGTAAAAAACAGTAAAACATGCAATCCATCACATTCAATATCACAATGGAGCAAGACTTTATCAATGTAAGTAAGTATCTGAAGGGGGCATGCCAAGAGGATGGAGCCAGGCTCTTCTCCATGGTGCCAACCAATAATACAAGAGGCAATGGGGACAAACTGGATCACAGGAAATTCCACATGAATATGAGGAAGAACTTCTTTATTGTGCAACCTGCAGTAATGGTCTTGGTATGAACAAAGAATGAGTAACATTCTCAAGAGGATGAGTATAATAATGTGAAATAAAAGACTGCACTAACTGATTTTAAAACAGTCATCTAAAGGGTAAATTTCCAGAGGAAACAGGTATTAAATTAATGTAACAGGAAACTAGACTAGAAGGCTCAATCTTCATAATTACCAAAGGAAGGAACTAACACATTTCTGTTCCTACGTTTCTATATAAGAGTATTCATTAACAGTAGATTAAAATGCATTCCTGTAGAGGATTATTTGCTATACAACCAACTTTCATAAGATAAGACTGATGATTGTAAGGAATAACTCAGAGAAATTTTTCTAATATACCTGCTTGAATTTAAATTTTTTTTTTTTTTTTTTTAATTTTTTTTATGGGGCAGATGGGTGGGGTGGGAGATCTGTAAAAGATGCCTTAGAAGAAGGATCCTGAAAAAACAATTGTTTGGTGATTCTGTGAGTCCATATGCCTACTAAAGTGCCCCATAAACTACAAACTGGATAAAATAAATACTCAGGATTACAACAGTTATTTGTATTTTAGTAGTAATGACCAGTGACTCTAATTTGGAACAGTTAGAATGAAATCTGCTGTACAGAAGGAATAGCTCACGATGGTGACAGAAAACTAGATTTGGCATTTTGAGTAACAGTCTTTGATGAAGCAACTTGGCATTGGCTGGAGTCAATTATTTGAATTTTTTTCCCCTCTTACCAAGAAGATTTCCAGCTGGTCCATTCTTCTGGGGAAAATATATGCTGGCTGACACTAGAATCTAGCAAGCATCCATGAAAAAATATCAAGAAAATCCGAGAGACAAAAATATTGATTAAATGAACAGCCTTAACAATATGAAGCAATTATTTAGTACCCAAGGTATATCAGTAGGCATTTTAATCTTAGCATGTTTAACTAAGGTCTACAGGACACCTGGCAAGCTATACACAACAGAGTAAAAGTAAAATGTGGCTTTTAAGTTGTTTTTTGGGGCTAGGTTTATTTTTTACTTAAGAGACAATGTATGTTTTTTAACTTCAGCTTAGGTGTTTTTCCTATGATTCTAGAAAATTATTCAGCAGCTGAGCTGATTTATTAATGAACCAAATGAATACTATAGGGATGCACCAAATGAAAAGAAGAAAATAGGAGTCATTAATTTTGTAATGCAATAAAACCTTGGTGGAAAGAATATTAAAAGGAGAAATTAAGAATCAAAAGTATTTTCAGTTCAGAATTACTGCAGCATTATTACAGATCTGCTGATAATTTTGCATTTATCTTTCAAGCCTAAGATCTTGGATTACAAAAATGGATATCATGGCCACTTATTTTTTTTATTTTTGTATTTTTATTTCCCCAGTCTTGTTAAGCAGGAAATATGACTGCTTTTATTTCATGCCTGAGATGGGGGCAAATTAATGAAAAGACAGTTATTTTCCATTTCTGAAACATATGGGAATCATGCCTGATCATACAGCTATGAAATCATATGATAAAACTTTTGTTTTCCTATCCAAAAGTAACTCTGCTATTAAATAAAATGAGGTCATCAATTTCTTGAGCTGTCACACTTGGAGATTGGGAAATGGTAGGAAATACTGCAACATTTTTCTCCCCATCCTATCCTTACAAAAGGGGAGAAATATCCTCACCTCATCCTTACATTACAAAAAATCAATGTATGTATGTAATAAGCTCTGCCATTCAGCTAATAGTTTAAGATAGATTTCAGGTGGTTTCATTACATTTATGAAAGATAATTTTAGTCATGATACCATGGTCTGCAGACAAATCTCGACGGACAACTTGACCGCCACATTTCACAAGTAAAAATTCAGAGAATTTCTGCATTTTCAGTGACATACATTTCTTGTGATTCATCACACAAAGACTATGAGAAATGGAAAGGAAGGGGGAGATCACTGCTGTTCCTTGGACAAAAATGCCCTGGAAAAAAAAACAAACGCCTAAACAAAAAGAGTGCAACAAACAAAAACCAAGACAAGACCAAACAATTAAAGAAAAGAGAATTATTCTTGTCAGAGCTACCCTGACAGCTCATCACATAGGGCTGGTCTTGGTTCCTCAGTAAAGTTCCTCTAGTGTAGCTAGCTAGGCCAGGCTCGTGAGCTACAGTTCTGACACAAATACCTGCATCAGTGATTTTCACCTTGCAATGTCACAGAATCTTCCTTGTCTTACTAGCAACCAGCTGTAAACCAAATGCAAGGCTGTCCTCAAAACAGAAAGTTTTGATCTTGCAGATCTGCAAATCACCCTCTTAATGGCAGTGGAAAACTGCCAGTCCTGAGCTGCATAAATAATGGAACTAGACCTCGCCAAACTGAAAAATGAGAAATAACAAGACTGGCTATGCAACTGAAGGTGGGATAAGGAAGACTGTATGAGGGCTTTGACAAGAAGAAGAACTTTGTAATCCAAGGCTTACTCAATTTCTTTCTTAAGAAATTATAATATTCTCAAGATAACTTGCACTTTCAGAGTTACAAACCTATAAATGTCCTTAAAAGGAACACCCACACACTGTCTCCCTTAAAAGGAACCACCACAGCAAGTTTCACATAGAAAATAAAGCACTACATTTAGTAGAAACAAACTTAAAGACAGTGAACCTCACATTATTAAAAAGTGAGACAGCTTGAACAGAAATATTCAATACAGATTCCTAAGGGAGTATTTAGAAACTTCAGGGGAGCCCCTAAAGTTCACCCCGTCTTTTGTACAATCAAGAAAAAGATCCAGAAGCTACAATACCTGCTTCTGTGTACAAAAAAAAACAACTTATGAGCCCAGCAGAGCAAAGCAAAACCATCCCAAAGTACACGGCCATTATGAACACAAGGCATGGGCACCGGCTGACCTCACCAACAGCTTCTCTGCTCTCACCCTGAGCTCCCTCATAATTTCCGCACTGTCTTCTTCTCTTCAAACTGCTTTTGTTACATGTGGACAAAGGAATGCTACATAATCCATGCGCATTTTGTTCACACTTTGTTAATGTAGCCTTGTACAACCTGCCCAGACCTTCAGAAGGGAATATTCTAAATAAATTAATGTAACATGCAGAATACAACCAGCCGCGTTGCCTGCCTTGTGCTTTTCTTTTAAGACCAGCACACTGCCAACAGTTTGCATCTCAGCAGCTGGGCCAGACACAGAGCAAGTTCAACGGAGGTAAAGGTTCACCAAGGTAAAAGAAAAATAAAAAACCTCCTCTGTGGTGCTCCTGCTTGTTCACAAGGCTGTTGTTCTCTCCCAAGAGC
Organism: Regulus satrapa; assembly: GCA_013396955.1. Lineage (NCBI taxonomy): Eukaryota > Metazoa > Chordata > Aves > Passeriformes > Regulidae > Regulus > Regulus satrapa. Next base: position 751,488 of record VWZN01009447.1, on the reverse strand, counting down.
CTTGGCTGGCAGCACTCCAGCTCCTGCTCCCTCTCCGTGTGAGGAACGCCCCAGCGCACGGCACAGGACTGAGCCAACCCTGCCAGTTCCAGGGCCACATGCCAGCTCTGGCTCAGCCATTCAAATCCTTCCCCTCATGAGAGGCCCTCTCACTTCTTCAGTGTTTGAGATTATCTCGCTCTGAGGAGCACAACTGTTTCAGGTCTGGACAGTGCACATTTTTACAAATTTAAAATCACATTCTGAGTTCCTGGGAAGAAAGCAATAACAACAACAACAATAACAATCAAAAAAATCTCCCTATGTCTACAAGCACTTTGTGATTCAGAAAGATTTCTTTGATTAGGCACATCTGGAGCAATTTGCAGTAGTACTCCAGGACTTACTCTTAGCCCAGCACTAAAAATCTCCTACAGGTTTTTAGATTTAGAGTGGATGGCTATGTCCATTCATGTTAAAAATCTATTGTTTCTTTTACTGACCTCATGCCTTAAGACGCTATTGTGAAAGGAGTACACTGCAGGTCACTTCTATCAGTACGTGAACAACTTTTCCAATTTCAATGTCAAGACTTTCTCCCCCACCTAAATGCTCAGTCCTTCTCTAACACATTAATGAGCAAGTTGAAAAGTGGCACACACTAGAAATTTCTGCTGCTTAGAAGGTTTCTTATCCCCTCTGCACTATAACTTTAAAAAAAAACAAACAAACAAACAAATAAACAAACAGTAAAACCCCTCCCTTCTGCTTCTTGGAAAACAGGCAAAAAAAAAAAAAAA
>VWZN01009447.1:735353-750587 GCA_013396955.1 Regulus satrapa | reverse complement strand
TTGCAGGTAGGTTTTGGGTTTTGGGTTTGTGTTTGGTTTTTTTTTGTTTTGTTTTGTTTTTTTTTTTTATTATTCATTCCAATAGCAGCACAAAAGAATAGCTCCTAATAACATCAAATTTTGAAAGGAGAAAAAACATGTTCAAATTCTTCATGTTGAGCTCAAACCATTAGCAATGGCTCAGAGGACCACCAGCACCCAAAACACAAGTGCCTGAAAGTTCTACAATGTGTGGATGAAGGCCTTTGGCCCTGTGAAGATCCTTACAGGGTGATGGTAAGGGGCTTGTTTTTACAGAACTAATGAGGAAATGAGAAGGTTAATAATTATTCCCCAATTTTTAAGACAGGAAACATACAGAGAAATGCTCATTCTAGAAATAAACTGAGGTTTTGGATGCAGCTAGAAAATGCCCATTGAATACCTGAACACTTCACAATCATTTTTTGCTCTTCAGTCACAAGTTGACTAGCTTTTACCTAAACTCTAAATCAAAATAATCACTATATCCACTGCCTGTCCTCTGACTGTTCAAAAAAACTGTTCTTTGTCATCTGAATACCTCCTCCCATGGATAAGCAAAAGGTTACTTGGCTTCACTGTGAGCAGTGCTTCCTCCCATGCCCACACCCAGTGGAAAGCCTCACGCCGCAGACCGCGCAAGGGCCGCGGCTGCTGGGAGCGTTCAGCGAGCGAACATGGTGTCAAAAACCCTTACTTCAACAGCAACACAGCTCCCCAGTTCACTGCTGCTTACACCCAATTCTCTGAGAATGTTTCATAACAGGTTATCCCTTTCATAGGAACCTCTGCATTAAATGTGCAAGTCTTTGAAGTTTCCTCCTTGCAGTTCAGTAGGTGTGCAGCATGCACACATAGCATAAGGCAGCTCCTGATGTAGTAGTGTATTCACTCCATAAATAATTATATATAAACAAAAATATGAATGTAATATCTGTATAAGTAAAATATACAGGTGTTAAAATGATTGCCTGCATATTAAAGAGAGATAACACGCTGAGTAATTTTGGTATTCTCCAGCATATTCCCACAGGGTAAAGAGTTATCAGCTACCTTGGGAACACAGCTATTTTTAATGATAGAAAGGCCATTTAAGTATTTGACAAATATTTTGAAAGAAATATGTACTTTCAGTAACTCTAAAAACTTTAATGAGAATCCAGATCAAGTCGTCCAAATGTTTTCATCCTAATATTCACCTCTTCTCCCAAAATGTGATTCAAAACCAAACAAAAAAAAAAAAAAATCCACCCCATTCACCCTTAAATCCCACTTGATAGCTGTTTATTATATTTCTGCTTTAGAACAAGTTAGGGAACAAATGTGAATTTGAAGTCCCTTAATGAGTGTCTTGGCCACTGCACCATACTGTGCACAAAGCAAGACTGTTGTTCCCACAGCATGAAATGTATGCAATATTCACAGACAGGAGAAAAAAAAAATCTAGCTTTAAACAGTAGAAAAACAGATTTTTCAGTTTACTCACTAAAATAATTCTTGCACAGTTTTTATTATAGAAAAAAAAACCCTAAAATAGTGGTGCATGCTAATCTAGTTCAATGTTTATTTCCTTTAATTTTCAGTAGAGATTAATACACCTTATTTATAAAAAATGCCAGATCAAAACACATTCAGTAAATTTTTATGAACTGCCTCACATAAAAATATTACAATATTCTGCTTGTATCACCACACAGGTATTACTGCTACTAATGAGAGGCCAGCTCCAGACGTAGAGGTGATCCATGAAGATTTTGAAATTAAATTAAACATATCAGATTACAAGAGAAAACAAAGAGAGGGAGAGAAAGACTAAATTGAATATTCACTGCAGTGAATCATAGGCAACTGACTCTTCCCTATGAATAAGCAAATAACCTGAAAGTTCTTTAAATGTTTGATTCTGTAAATAACTGTATTTAAGGCTCTAATAATCTTTGCAGAGTGATAAGTCACTTAAAATCCAAGTTTGCTGAGGAAGCTTCTATTTAAAAGTGCTATCCATAGATCCCATTACTTTTGGTAAGCCTGCATTGATGTGTCTATAATACTTATAGTCAATGCTATAATGAATTAGATTATGTCCAAGCACTGAACTATGTACAAAATTCTATCAAAATATCTTTGTCTCAATCTCCAAAATCTCTCTCTCCTGACATTGCTTTGTACAAATTTACAGGGTTTCATGCATTAGCAGCAAACCAAACTTGCTGCTCCCGTCCAAATAACAAGATCCCACCTTTTGACAGATGTCTGACAACCATAGAGGTTCAACCACCATTAAGACTGCCAAGAGCAGATAACTCATCTCTATACTCAAAAAAATCCATGTAAGTAATTATATCCTTTCTTACTGAATTACCTAGATATCCAGGAATAGTGACTTATAAATTAAGGCAGGTCATCTTAAAATTTTGTTCAAGGAGTTGCTAAAAGGCATAACTGTTTTACATCATAAAAAAGTAGAACGATGTAACATCATCTCAATAAATGTTGCATAATATGAATAGAAAAATATGCTAGAAAATTATTGTAATACTGTGTGACTATGCACTTGTAAATACAACATGACAAGTTTCATGCAGCAAGATTTACTTTTGACCATTATTTATTTCTGAATTCCCCAAAGTAGTTTTACAGCAGTCCTTTTCCAGGATGTGCTATTGGTATGAGATTCCAGTGGCTTAGCAAAACAATAACTATTTGCAGAATCAAATTATTAAATACTTGCTTAGCACAGAAAAACCTAATAAACACACAAACAGGAACGAACAAGCAGTGGAAGGAACTAAGCACATATTGTAAGGTACCAAGAGTGGAAAAGCTCAGCCTGGAGCCAGGTATCAAACCTGCTCTCAGACCCAAACTGAAAGCATAAACAACTCCATGCTTACCAGATGCAACTCACCATCAGAGGGGAACAGCCTGAAAGAACTGCCATTTTGATCAAGCAACTATTCTTTCAAAATAGACACAACACAATGGGGACATACAGAACATGGACATACAGAAAAACACGTACAACTTCCACCACAGCTGGCCACAAGTAGGCTTTCATCCTACTCCTTTCCGTGCTCTTTCCCTCCCTCCTAACAAACACCTAAACAAAAACAGGAAGAGTTAATGGAGAAAGAAGTACATTTTAAAAAGAATTTATCACAGAATACAAGGTGTCAAGTATAGCTCCACAGAATGTAAAGATGCGCCAATGGAAAATGATTTGCAAATCACAAGAACTACATTTCTCAATGTAGCAGGTTAATAACCCAAGTTTTCAGCACAAGAAATACTCACCTCCTGCTGGCAAAAAGTCACTTCTTAAAAGGAAGTATTTGATTATACATCCCTTTGACTGTTCTGACTTAACTTTCCAGGCAATTTAAGAGGGTTCAAGTAGAAACCATGCATGAAAGATTGAGCTCGTGCATAAAAACTGCTTCACTGCAGACCGTATTAATTTACCACATACTCAGTTTTTCAGCTTGAAATAGATGGGAAAACTGGGATTCTGAACTGGGCACTTTATTTTTCCAAACTGAAGCAAACATAGCCCCTGGAAGTCACGAGGCTTATTTTACTCCTTGGAAGAGCTTAAGCAAAGACTTCTCAGCTCTGAGGCATAGAGGGGGAGAACAGCTCTTTGCTCCATCTAACGGCAAAAGGGAATAAGCATTTCCATAAGGTTTTGCTTCATACCAGGTAAAGTTAATCTAGGGTAACACGTGCATGTTTTTTTTAAGTCATAATGGAGCTCATTTGGTCTGTGTGGTGATAAGGCATGACATGGGTAGGCAGAGCTGCAGAGGCAGACACATTCCTGGACAAGGCAGGTAACCACTGCTGCTGTCAGATCCCAAAGCAGGAGCTATGGCTTTTCTCCATGTCTCTGCTTTCTTCCCCAGGTCTCCGGACCCTGTGCTGGAGCTGGCTGCACGTGTTGGATCTCCTGCCATTGGATGGCAATGTGAGGCAGGCAATATGGGGCAGGGCCAACAGGACCAACTTGACACAAAGCACACTGGGCAAACAGCTGAGCACCTCCAGCTGCCAAGCAAGGTATGACCTGGCAACACAGCACAGATGGAGGGAGACCAGCCCGTATGGCTGGCCTCCACCCACAATTCAATGTTTGGCTCAGCAGACATCACTATCCTGACCAAAGGTCTGTGCTGCTTTTCCACTGAAGGACTATCAAGGATCTCTTACTCTCCAGGGCTTCCAAAAGCCCTTAAGTGGGAAAAGAAAGAATCAGGACAATTTCTGTAACACCTAGCACCACAATGTTTCCAGGGAACTTCTGAAATGTACAAGTTCCTAAATACCATCCCAGTCTGTTTCTTAGGGTTCTAGCAAGACGCTTGAACTCTTTGGTTCTCTCCTAATAGTCCTAGCAAGAGGCTCACCCAGTACCATCTTCTGGAATCAGGAAGCACACACAAGTTCAGACAAACCAAATGATGTGTGGTTTGTTCTCACACAGCAGGTGCGATGCTGAACACCAGGGCGACACAAGGTGGTTCTGCTCTTCCCAGGCACTCAGACCAGAGAGCAGAGGGCACTGTCCCTCAACATTCACACCCAGAGCACAAGCAAGTAAACGTTCGCACACCAAACACCACTGGCTGTTTACTGTATGATGACTGTGTTCACATTTACCTTCACAATTAATCAACTCCTGAACAGACAGCAAAAATACCTCATTTGCCCTTTTAGGAAATTAAATTATTTGGAAGTACTAAATCTTGGTATGGAGGTGTTTTTGAGTTTTTTATACATCAATGTTTAAGAGAAAAGCACTTTTTAAAAAGTAATTCTGAGTACTCATAGCAACTTCAACAAGCTCCATTTTCAGAGAATAAGGAGAAAGATTTCATTAAATTTGAATTGGCAGGAAAAAAAAGAAAAGCCAAATAGAAGCAGAATTATCTTCTAACCTGAAACAAGACAATGTGCTGAGTTTTATCCAACATAACCTCACTTCAAGTCCAGTAATGCAGCACAAGATAATTCACATATCTCTTTAAGATAATTGCATCTATATGTCATGATAGCTGGAGTGCTCTGCAGGTACAGAAGTTGTATTCTAATTCTCTATGCCATCTAGAAATGTTATGATCTGGTCATCTTCTGGCACTTAATACCTAAATTATACCCAGTTTTGTAAAACACGTAATTGTTCTGTTACTAAAAATAATTGAAACATTATCTCAGCTCATCAATTTTTGTACTTTGATTTCTATGAAAATGTGCATATATTTATATATAAATTAATGTTTATTGCCCTATTCCTGCTATACATACCAAATTCCACAAATAATGAAGACAACACCTTCAGTAATATTAAGTAAATATTAACTTGATAAAAGTAAATGCATTAACTCATCTGAAAATATTTTTTTCTGCTGCATCTTACTCAAGTTTATAGGAAGAAAACAAAATGATACTTCAGTTCTGTGTTTAGGAAGATGTATGATGTAAACAATGCAAAAACTGTCACATGAGAGCCCTATGTTGCTTTCAATAAAAAACATCTGTGACCTGCCATTTATATAGCTCATGTCTTGCTGTGAATGGACTCATCCTCTTTGTAGGGGAGCTCTCATCCTATTATTCTTCCATCTTGGAACATAACACAAAATACTGCACATGAAAAAGTGTGGGTTTTTATTTATTTCATGCACACATGTCATAGAATAGAATAATTTATACTAATTTCTCTTAACCTTTAAAAAAAAAACAACCCCATGCCTTAGAAATTTAGCTCTGGGAGTGAAAATTTAGCTCTTAGGCCCGACATTGATTAGCATCTTCCATTTCCTAATAAACACAGGTGCTTGTTGGGAGTTTGGCTAACATAAGGGATAATTCTATTTCTATCATATCTTTCCACTATTTATATTCAGAATTTATACTCAGATTTATTTAATTTACACTCAGAGAAAACAAAACCAAAGGTGAACTGTCATCTTGCAATAATCAGTGTTGACTAACTTTATACTAGCTTTCTTTTTCCACAGAATTGTAGAAGCTTTTTTTTTAAATTCTGTAAGTTCAGTCTTCATTTAGAAACATGGCAGCAAATAAGCATACACACAAGCCCTAGTCTATGAGAATATTTTTAATTATGAATTTTATTATCATGAATTTTGAATCATGTCCCCATAACTACAAAAAAAATACCACTCAGAAATATCAGGTAGATATAGTCAGTACCTTGGCATCTTTTTGAATAGCTAAATACAAATAAAATAAGTACAAATATCCATTATGAAATGGGAGTCAAGACAGAAAGCTCCTTAGGCACAAGAACAAGGATCCTTCACTGCCACACCACAGTATAAATTCCAGGAAAAAAGTCCACATTCAGAAACCAAACATTTCAGGACTCATCTACAAATAGCTAGACTAAATTCCTTCTGATAATAATTAATCACTAGGTCTTACAGTTCCTATAATGTACTGGTCAAAAGAAGAGCTATCTGTCTAGCGGTGCAGCAATGAGCAAATTAAACTGATTATTTATTATCAAAGTTTCTGATGTTCTTCACATAAAAAAGAATTAGTATAGTTGGAAGTGAGGCCATGCAACTCCTTAGAGAAATTTGCCACATGGCATTTTGTAATTTAACAGGCAGTCACTTGCAGGGAAACATTGCTGAGGTCAAAGAATTCACACCTTTACACAGACACATATACAAAAAATATGTAACATACCTTGACCACATATAGGTAAGGCATTCCTAGATTTGACAAAGAGGAAACCTGATTTGTTAAAACCAAGTTATGAAAGATCTCAAATATATATTTTTTACCATATAATTCAATTGTAGCAGGCAGAACTAAATGTGCACAAAATTTAGGGTATTAGAATGGAAAGTTAAAACATCCTACTTGCAGTAAAATGTTCAAATTAATAACAGAGGCAAGAGAGGTGGAAATTTTTTGATCTGACTAAAGACAAAAGAAAAATTATAACAACTTTTAAATCCTGCCAGCTTTGGAGCATCCGTTTGAACAGAAGGTTCAATCCCTTCAGCAAAGAGGCAACAGTATCTTCCTCAGTTTTATACAATCCTTATGTTGAGATGAGACATGCCTGGTTAAATCTGGACATTCTCTACCTCATCTTTAATGTCCTTGTTCAAGTTCTCCTTTCACTACTGCCTTAAGTAGGAAAGGTTTCCTCTAGCATACAAGTTTCCAGGGTTAACCTTCCTTTGGAACATTCCCAGCATTAGATATAACTGCATCAACATTACTGTAGTTGCTCCTCATTTCTTTAGCCCTTCCTGACTTGCCTTCCCTCAGGTACACTAGTGCTCTTACCTCCCAGCACTTTAATTCTATGCTTCAAACATTTCCTTAGGAATTCCAATGTAAAACAAAAATTACATTCTTTTTTTTTTTTTTAATTTATCCTAGAATCATAGATTGGTTTGGGTTGGGCAGGACTTTAAAGATCATGTAGTTCCAATCTCCCTGCCATGGGCAAGGATGCCATTTGATTAGGTCAGGTTGCTCAAAGCCCCATTCAGCCCAGCCCTGTAGCCACGTAGGACGCCAGGTTTATCTTTCTCCACACTTAATACATTCACTATATTCTCATCCACACTTACAAACCATGTTACCTTTTAGTCTCACATTTATTTACCTATTCTTCAACTACACTTAAGAGATTTGTACTAAATAAAAAATTCAGTTACACAGTATGTTTATGAATTTTAATTTTCTCAATAAAAGAATTTTAGCTTATTGCTTCTCTATTTTCATTTTGATCTCTTTTTCTCCTGCTTGCTCCTTTAAACATATGACTAAAAGATTATAAGGAACATAAGCCTTCACTCTTAGCTGTGATGTATGCACATGCACTTTTTAAAATAAGTCTAATATTTTTAAATTAATAGAAGTAAAACTTCATGGTGTGTATCTCAGCAAAGAACAGGTAAAAGAAGTAGCAATGAAGGAAACATACCATGCAAATCACTGCATTACACAGCATCAAAACAAATGTCTTCTTAATATATGAGATATAAATCCTGTTTTAAAAAGTATAGCTTCTTATACAATTTATCAGCTAAAATCAGTATGTCATTTAAGTCTGTCTTATTAGATGACTTGTTGTCTATAAAAGTAGTTCCTTGCTCAACTCTTGGGTAAGCAGCCAACTTAGGACAACATTTTGCAAAAACAAGTTAACATTTTACTCCATTGTTTCAGTTATAATACTGATGGGTTTAAAACAGATTTCTGTCTACTTCTCCTGCTTTCCATTTCCCAAAGCACATTTATTTAAATTGTGTTCATCATTCTCTATTTTGTTTACAAGGAGGAAGGGGAAATGAGAAAGCAAAGAACTTATATAAAGAGAAAATGAGTAAGTATGAAGCTCTACACTTGGCTTCAAGGAGATTTAAATGATGGCTCAGTAATTTCAAACCATATTCCAAAGAGCATATTGTGATAGACTATTCCCCATCCTCACCATGTGCCATTCAGAGGAAGGAACTGTGAACCACAGCTTGAGATGAACCTGCCACCAACTTCCTATAGTTTGGGAGGACTACAGATGGGCCAGCTGGTGACATTTACCTTCTCAAAGAGGCAAGTCTGCCCAGACTGAAGTCACCATCCTCTGGGGGCACAGAAATTCCTGTTATACCAGGAGCCAGTTTAGCATAGTACTTAGGGTGTTTTCCTCTGATTTGACTGAACTCATCTTCAGTATTTGTCATGGTTTAGCCCCAGCCAGCAGCCAAGTCCCAAGGCAGGCCCTCACTCGCTGCCCCACCAGTAGGATCAGGGAGAGAGCTGGAAGGGTAAAAGAGAACTCATGGGTTGAGATAAAAAAGTTTAGTAGGGAAAGCAAAAGCCATGCACACAAGATGGCAGAACAAAAAAATAACTCACTGCTGCCCAAGATCAGGTGTCTCCAGGAGTGTGGGGGCCCATCACATGTAATGGTGACTTCCAGTGCTCCAAACAACATCCTGCCCCTTCCCTCACTTTATATCCTGAGCATGAGGTCAAATGGTATGGAAGATCCTACTGCAGTTTGTAAAAGGTCAGAAAATGCCTTGGCTCTATATAAGCACTGCTCAGCAATACCAAGAACTCCTCTGTATTATCAACCCTGTGTTCCACACAAATCCCAAACACTACGCCCTAAAAAAGCACCATAAAAAAATTAACTCTACCCTGCCAAAACCAGCACAGCACTCTAGCAGGTTAGGTAAGCAAAGACATACCCCTATGTCTTCTGGCTAATGGGTGGTAACTGCTGAAAAAAGCATTAAGGCAAGGAGTTTAAATAATCTACTGTCATCAATTTTTAACCAGTCTTATAAAAATCAAAGACCAAGACAAAGAATTAAAGCAGTGATTTAAAGATGCTTTTCTTTACATTAATAAAAGTAAATCAACTTCTCCTCAGCACAGAATTTGTATCCTGCACCTCTGTCAGACCTCTACAAAGCTGGTTTGTGCTTTCCTTTCTAAACAGGACAGAACATTTTAGCACCCAGACTGCTGAAACCACATGAGATACAACTCCTCTGGCAAACCATTTTTAGAAGATTCACAAAGAGATCTGCTGCAAATAATGTTTTGTTTCCCCTAAAAATCTCCTTCCACAAGCATGTTAAGTCTTCCAAAAGTCAATCTGGGTCTCCTGTATCACCTCTAAAACATAGCCAGCACCTGTCCAACCCTGCAAGCCTTCCTGGCACTGTGGCAGTGTAACCAATTTAGTCAGCTGAACACCAGAGGAATTTGCATATTGGAAAAAAAAATAAAATACAAACGTGCCTTTTGATGCCCAGAAAAGACACACAGGATTTCAGATATAGAGTCCACCAGAGCCTGGAGGGAGGTCACCACACCTGTGACCAGAGTGCCTACCCTGGCATACCACTTAAAACTGCCCTAGAGTCACATTCCCTGATTTATCTTTTGCTGCTACATATCAATTTTAAACCTCTGTATTCTCTAATTCTTCCTTACCGGATGTGATTTCTAAAATGACTCTAATTAAATCTCCTTCAAACATGATTGGAACATGTACAATTAGCAGGAAACAAATTTGTCAGATTGTAAAAAACTGCCAGAGATGACCTATCAGCACAAAATTAGCAATTTCTCCACATGGCTTTTACTAACACACTCTGAATCACTACAAATCTCTGTCTATACTTACTCTCCTCCCAGAAACATTCCTCCCAACCTCCCACAAGCTCTAAGATTAAAATGTTCCCTCATCCTTCAACCGGTGAAATAATTTAGACAGCCTTCACTACACTTACTTGGCACCTTTCTTCCCCCTCTAGGCCTACAAACATAATAAATATTATGCTCTGGTTATTTCGTGCATGCTATGCAAAAAGCCTGAGCTTTAGAAGTATATTTGGCATCATAATTACCTGAGAAATAAGATTTAAACACAATCCTAATGTCAGAGTTTACAAACAACCGGCTAACAGAACATTCTGTGAAGTTTATGAATGGCACCTAATTGCATGAATCAGACATTTTCACTCTCAACTGGAAAAGGGTATGTTTTTTATTCTCCAGATATTACAGATAATGATGTCACAGAAGCTTCTAAATAAGTAAAATATAATTTTTAAAAAACCAAAAACACAACCAAAAAGACCAAAAAGGAACCCATACCACAGCAAAACAATCCAGGACAATTTATCATAGGTTGGGAGGAGAAACACAAAGTGAAAATTACTCTGAGACAATAGGGAAGGTTTCTGGTTCCCTGCTCTTTTCCAGTATTAAGAATGACCCAGGCATTTAGAGAGCTGCAGCTGAATCTTGAGGCTAACAATCTTTCATATAAATCAAATGCTAAACTGGCTAACACATTTCAATACACTTAATAGTGGGGCTAATAAAAGTGATAAATAACAAAAAAAATTGCAAGCCAAACATTTCTGGTGGCTTTCATTTTATACTGTTTTTATTAATTCTATACTTGAGCTTCCAAATTCTTAATATTCACAGGCTGCTCAACGTTACTAGCACATATTTATGTTCAAATGTTAGGAAGAGCACAAAATACAGAGTGTGCAAGCAGAGCTGTGGGTACAAAAAGAACCAGTGTCCTCCCAAGAACAAGCATGGCCAAAATTGCAATACCAAGGAAAGAAATGAAGTTTGGGGGTTTCCTGCCTATTCTGTTTTGTGCAGGGAAAGCCATTTAAGAGAGAGTGGCATGAGTTAAATATCTGCCTTCTGTACAAGGAACTCACAGCAGTAGTCAGCATCAATCCAGAAAGAGAAGCACAGAAGAGACTCCCACTACTCTTCCTGCCCCTCCCGTGAAGGGCAGCAGCATCCCTGGTGTCTCCCACCCTTCCAACAGCTCCACTGGGAACACCAAACTGCCCTTTGCAAGAACTGAGTCCCAGTGGCAGGCATGACCTTGCCCAGAATCAACCTGCCAAGTCCCACTTTTTAGGGACTGTAGCACCCAGCTGCTCAGACAATAAGTTCCACACCCCACTGAGAATGCCCTTCTGTTGGCCACTGCTAACACAAACCAGTTTGCTCTTGCTACATGCATCTGTTCTCTCACAGGAGAACTGACATGGCAGCTTTCAGCAAGGAAAGCCAAACATTTTTCCAAAGTTTCCACATTTCAGATATCACATTCAAATACCTAACAAGGCAAAATATTACTTAAGACACAATTAGTTGGCCAGCATGACAGGCAGATGTCTCTTATTTTCCCAGATTGTTGAATAAACTGTTGGGTAAATTAAATTATTAAATTGAAACAAAACTGGATATATATGCTATTTGGAATCTGCAGATAAACAGGTTTCACATACATAAGCCCAGATGTGTACAATATGTACAGTACCCAGGGCTGTACAGTATGGGCCTCACAAAAATCAAAAAATGTTTTGCTCTAAGCATCACTGAAACTGAGGATTTCTTTATTAAACTTAGTTTTTGAGAAACTACTTTCAGATACTAAGTTACTATATTCTTAAATATTTAATTAATATATGTAAATATATGTCTGCCAACATTAAAATTAATGTATGTACATTCATAGAATCATGGTATGATTTGGGTTGCAAGGAGGGACCTTAAAGATCACCTTTGGTCAGGGACACCTTTCACTAGAGCAGGTAATTCAGAGCCCCATCCAGCCTGGTCTTCAACACTTCCAGGGCTGAGTCCACAATCTCTCTGAGCAACCTTACCACCCTCAGAGTACAGAATTTCTTCCTAATATTCAATCTAAACCTGCCCTCCTTCAGTTTAAGACCATTCCCGCATGTCCTCTCACTTCAGATCCTGATGAAAAGTCCCTCTCTAGCCCCCTTCAGATACTAGAAAGTGCTCTAAAGTCTTGATTGATCCTTCTCTTCTCCAGGTTGAACAGCCTCAGCTCTCTCATTCCATCTTCATATGAGAGGTGCTCCAGCCCTCTGATCATGTTAGTGGCTCTGCTACAGTCCACAGCTAAAAAAGTTGACAACTAAAAAACGATGAATATAATCCTAAACGTGACAGGAGTGTGAACAGAATGTGTCTGGCATTTTCAAAGATAAATGATTTATCCATTCCTTATTTTGATTTAAAAATCAAGTAATTTGCAAACATAATAAAATTAAATTTTCAAATTACATTATTTAACATAATTTTGTAACTAAATAGAACCCACTAAGAACAGTTTTTGGCCTTTTGCTATTTAACAGTTTACTAATGATCCAGAAGACAAAGGCTTGCTGTTAATACAAGTCACCGCTGGCAGAGGGACCAGGGAAATAATCTAAAGTCTACAGCTGGGCATAAAATATTCTAAACTGTTGTGTAGAACTCTAAACACGTTTTGAAGAGTAACATCTACAAAAAATTCCTAGTGAGCTAGTAGGTGAATGTGATCTCCTAGGATGATGACACTAATGAAGAAGCACAGAACAATCTTTGGATGAACCAACATGAAAACAAAGAGTATTGATTTTAGTATGTTGTATTGCACTGGCCAGGCAGATGTTAATAGCACATGTGCAGTTCTCTTTTAAACCTTTTAATAAAAATACAACCAAAACAATTCATATTGATACACTAACAGCATAGGACTAGAGAAAATGCCTTACAGCAAGAGTCAAAGAGATGTCTGATTAGTTTAGAACAAGAGTATTGAAAGGTGACTTCATTAAAGAGTATAAACATCTCACTAAGAATAAAGCATTGGAGCCCTGAAGAAGAAACCAGAGGCAATTTCTGAAAACTGAAGCCAGGCAAATTCATATTAGAAATAGAGCCTAATTACATTTTTCAGCAATGAGGATCATTAACTACTGATGAAGTTAGAGTGTAATGCGTCTTCCACATCTGCAAATGAAGAACAAACATCTAGAAGCTGCACTCCATGATAAGTACCAGCCAAACAGAAAGGTAGCTGCATACATTCAGAAAAAGCCTGTATTATACAGAGTTTAGCCCATATGATGTAACGGTCCTGCATGACCTTAAAATTGTTAGGACATATGAATCGGTGCCGAGATAAGTAAATTTGTAGTAATAAACCACACAAGATCACACAGCAACATTAGAACAAGATTCTACATTATTTTTAAGTCACTCAACACTTTTACATGGAAACAAGGCATCTCCATCTGGTAAAAAGAACACATTTTCCTCATATGATTGCATTTCATATAATAGAAAGGCTTTTCATTTCATGCATATCTTTAAAAACAAACAAACAAACAAACAAAAAAAACCCACCAACCAAAAACTACTTTCTCTATTATTTTGCAGCTGGGATAAATGTCACCTAGATATTAGCAGAGCATTACTGAAAATTATATCAATACTTACAAAACTCAATGAATGCTTATTACTCTAATACTTCAAAATGTTAACACTAGCTGGCAAAGCTCATTTAGGTTTGAAATAACTATTTTGATAAAAAGAGAAACATTGATTACATAATTTGCACTCATTTTGTCACTTCTGTCCTTTTTATCATTTTCTTTTCTGCCGCATAGTTGCTTGACACTGCTGACTCACAGGCAGCAAGTATATTCCCAGACTGAATGTAAATGCATCTCATGCCCCTAAATTGCCATTTTCCAGATATTCATCTCCTTCTTAACACCACCTGTACTCTAAGGGTGCATCTGAAAAGAGATTAAGCGAAGAAGCAGAACTGGCCTCTGAAACGAAATTGTTTCTTGATTGCTTTGTAGGAAACCATTTCATTAGGCATTCAGCTACTCCTCCAGCATACAGAAGCAGGAACTGTACAAAAATTACCTTAATTTGCAGATCATAAATACTAAAACACACACATCTATTGGACAGCAGGGCTTACTGGCCTGCAAAATGTTATTGTAAATAAAAATGAGAGCTTCAGACTACCATATATTCATACTAGAAGGCAGGGTTCCTTAAGGAAAGCAAGTCCTTACCTAAAAACAACAAACACCAAACAACAACAAAACCACCAATGGGGAGAAAAAGAGCACAGAAGAGGACCTGGAGAGGTCAGATAGGCCAAGTCCCACTCCAACATAATCCAGAGAGGGTTTTCCAATCTATTCCTCAGTCTCCAAGTAAGCTATTCCAGAGCTCACAATTCTTGCTGCTCAAAAGTATTCTGCCCATTCTTTATCTGTCTTCTGTTTGTCTTTCTTTCTTTTCAGCATCTAACCTATATTCTTTTAGCTGTACATTGAAATTCTTGTTCTATCCCTCATTAATAGAAATTGTTCCTTCTCCCCTGGCATCAATCTTTTACATACATGAAAATTTGTTCGTTCCATCAGTAAATAAAGCATGATTCTTTCACACTTCTCAAAAGGTCACTTTTCTCAGATGTTTTACCTGTTTCCTTCCCTTATAATCTTTCTAGAATCCCAGTGCCTTGCCCACATCAGTGCATGGGCCCAAAACTCTACACTGTTTTCACAGTCTGCACTTAGCTCAAGTACATCCTCACACAATCCGCTCAAAAACAGAGGTTGAAAAAGCCATGGGAAAAAAAACCAAAACAGAACATGTTATGAGGGATCACAGACACAAAGATTCTAGCCAAAAAGTAATGTTTTTCCCAACTGCACTTGGGTTTTTTTAAATCAATATTTTAGTCTACTGAGCTTACTTTGACCTCATTATAAATACGAATTTATTTGTGCAGCATGATAAAAGAGGGCTGTGATTCTACCTGAGGCTTCTAGGCTAATAAAC
>VWZN01009447.1:711683-731399 GCA_013396955.1 Regulus satrapa | reverse complement strand
AAAAAAAAAAAAAAAAAAAAAAAAAAAAAAAAAAAGAAAAAAGAAAAGACGGTTCAGGTAAGACAAAACTGCTCTGTCAGCATTTTGCCCTTCATTTCTGTTTGCCAATTTTGACACAACATATGCAGAAACAGCTGAATCCTCATTCAGAGTAATTCTAGTTTTCATGAAGCACTGCAGAAAATGTTCTAATCGGAAAAGAAAAAAAACTGACATCCTTATCATACAGTACTTACAAGTTTCCCTACCATGTCTGTTCTTTCATATTGGAAAAGAAGGATTCTTAAAGTTATTTAAAAACTAATATTTAAAATATAGGGAGTCTAAAATTGGAGATTTAAGAACATGACATAATAAAATTAACTTATGAAAAGAAGTGCTATATATTTCATATTGTGGATTTTAAAACCCTTGCCAAATATTTCCTGCATTTGGATAAAAGAGAGTCTTCATTATGTACCAGCATGAGATCTTCTTTTTTGTATTACTTTGAGTTCCTTGTGTTAGATACAAATGTTGCTAATATATTAGACAATCTTTTTGCAGAAATGGGTTATCATATCCCATTCCTAATGCCTTTGTGCTCATTTTTACCACAACATGACTAATGCAGCCAAAACTGCACTCTTCTGCATGATCCTCAACAAGGCTATCAGACCTCACATCACTTTCACAAGCTTTCAGTCAAGACTTTTCACATTAAGGTAATACCTTAATTTAGAAGTATTAGGGTTGTTTTTA
Organism: Regulus satrapa; assembly: GCA_013396955.1. Classification (NCBI taxonomy): domain Eukaryota; kingdom Metazoa; phylum Chordata; class Aves; order Passeriformes; family Regulidae; genus Regulus; species Regulus satrapa. Next base: position 730,658 of record VWZN01009447.1, on the reverse strand, counting down.
AAATTATGGCTCTGAGATAATTCATATGAGTCTCAACTACAGCAAAATAAAATATTCTTGTTTTATTAACTCATTTCAACTGTGAGCCAGAGAACAAATCTTAAAACTGATTAACTCAGACTGACAAAATTTTCCTGTAGGATGAAGTTTAAGTATCATAGGCTTTCTTCTGAAATTCCTATTTATTTCTTAAGTTGACAATACTTGCATAAGAAAAGCAAAAAGGCAGATTGCAAAGGAAAAGTAGAATCTATGTTTATCAAAATGTACTAATCAACAAACCCTTTTCTTAAATTTCCAGTGAAATAGATTGGATTTCCTCCATATCATCCTTTGAAAGGTGGTATCATTCGGAAGATAATGCTATTTTACAACTTTAGTAATTCCTATAGAATGTATACAGATTTTTTTTTAATCCACCTCTAGCTTCCAATATTAATCTCACATTTCTTTCCCTAATTTAAACTACCAGTACCACAATGTAAGCATTTGCCAACTATGAAACACACAGATCATTCAGTAAACCAGGAAGGGAGAGGCAGAAGCATTTTTCTCTTCCAGATGTAAAAAGAAATGTTTTCCACAAATTTCTTACCCAGCTTCCAATCCTAAGTAAGTCTGGGCGGTAACTTTTGTAAATCCATCAACTATTTTCTGGAAGGTTTTTTTTATTTTTATTCTGGGATGGATTTAAAGCAAAGGAACTCTGAAAAACAAAAAATGAAAATCAAAGTAATAACTAAAATATACTCCCAGTGAAGGTGGGAGTTAAGAGGGAAAGCATACCAGCTATGAATAAAAAAGGAGAGCAGAAGCCTACAGCAAATATACTACAAGTTAATGGACCAGTCTGGCCCAGAGGGACACTCCTTGGTGTGTGTTTGGATGCAAGCCTCAGTACTGCATAAATCACAAATGAATAAGCATTATTCAAGCTTTTTCCAAGTACTCTGAAACAAGCAAAAATATTCTCACAGACAGAACAGCCAAAACTGTTCAAAATAAGTCCCCAAGCCATTAAAATTTTAAAACTGCAAAGTCGGGCAATTCCTTCCCTTCACAGCAGTGCCACCTGTGCCTCACCTCCCCCAGATCCTGAATTCCTTCCACTTCATACCCTCCAGAACCCTTTCCAAAGACAAGATCCAAGCGCTGCCATTTTTCCCTGTAGGCAGCTGAGCACACCAAGAAGGTGCAACACAAGTTGCTGCCCTCTCTCAGCTTCCTGAGGAGTCAAGACATGACATGAGAGCAGCCGGCAAACCCACGGGAAGCAGCATCTACAGCAGCCATGGCTGATGGTACAATGAATCTGACTTGAAAGCTCTCAAGTTCCTCATAAAATACTTCAGCTTACAGAACTGGCTACATTCAAGCTAAACTGGGAAGGGTGACACCAGCAGGTTGAGGGAGGGCATCAAGTACCCGGTGAGGAGGGGAGTGCAGCGTCCAGCCCTTGGCTCCCCAGTGCAACAGAGATATGGACAGGCTGAAGCAACTCCAAAAGATGATTAAGAGCATCTGACAAACATGCAGAGTTCAGCCTGGAAAGGAGAAGGCTTATCAACATTTATAAATACCTGCTAGGGAGAGTAAAGAAGACAAAGCCAGGCTTGCCTCAGTGTTTCCCAGTGACAGGACAAAGAGCAATGGGCACAAATTTAAATACAGGTCACTTCATTTGACTAAAGAAAATATTTTCTCACAATGAGGTAGTTGAACTAGTTCAGGTTGCCCACAGAGTTTGTGGAGTCTCTACCCTGGAGATATTTTAAACCCAACCAGATATTCCCTGAGAAGGACATTGGACCTGGTGGTCTCCAGAAGTACCTTCCAGCCTCAACCACTCAGTGATTCTGTATACATTAAAATTAAATTACCATCCTGCTACTTTATGCCAAATAAGAATGGAAATACAGCACATATACAAATAGCAGCAAACATGAAGATGATTAATCAGGTCTCCAACTTAAAGCTACACCGAATGAACAGAATTAAAATAGCTAGGGCTTCTGATTATAATTTGTTGGCCCTGACCTCCCTCTCTCTTAAGGTCCCTCTGCTGTTTGATGACGTGACATTTGGTAAAGGCAATTTCTAGATTCAAAAGAACAATTTAATGAGTCAACGGGGTGCCAACTTGGCCTCAAAACTGAGGAACAGGTTGATCTTCCTCTCATTCTCTTTAAACACTCATTCTGTCCCTGCTATTTCTCTCCCAAACACACATTTATTTCTCTCATTTCTTCTGCATGCTGTTTAATCTTTTGCATCCATCAGGAATAACCCTCCCCTGTCATCACTGTATCCTGAATCACCAGCAAGTGACATTCTTGAAGTAGTAATTTAAGAGTCATTTTAACAATGCAGTCCCTGCTCCTTGCTTCACACTAACATCTATTTTTTGCTCCAAAAACAAAAGGCAATGTCATCCACAACCATATTAAGACCCTCACTGCAAAGCTGTAATTAGTCTTCTTTCAGGCCTTGCCAACATTTCTTCTTAAAGTGGTGGTAAAAATGTGTACAAACAAGCACATCTCAGCAGTCCTCTGCCTAGGAATGCTTCCAAGGCAACATCTCACAAGGAAGGTTTGTGAAAGTTGGAACAATTTTTCATTACCTTTGAAGTTCAGGTGATTTATAGCAGTTGGTTTCAGAAGTTGCTACCAGTAAGTACAAGTGTGACAAGAACAGGTGTACTCTTTCTAAGGATAAATTACTTCATTTTTCTTCCCACTTCCCATTTTCCTCTATCTCTTCATAATTTCCACTTGCTTTGCTATTTCCTCCTCAGCTCCCCTCCTAATTCAGTCCACTTTCTACCCCCTTATAGGTGATATTGCTACAAGATAGATTTAGGAAGAAAGAAAAAAAAACCCAAAACCTATCAAAAACCCAAGCACTGCAAGTTGTGCTTTGAATACTGATACACATAAACCACATTATTTTCCACATGTACTTAATTAATGTGTTTATATTGAACTCACTACTCTTTCCTTGTAGCTCTTCAGGAAGATCTCCAGTGGACTCCTGGCCTTTTTCATGACATCAAACTATTTTCCCAGGCATGCTCTGAATTATTTTCAACTATGTGCTATTAATTGTAAAAAATAAGATCAAGAAGCAAAGAATAGATCCTTAAGGCACACATTCAACTTTCAACTCAAGAGCTGGAGAAAACACAGAACTTATATTTAGAGCACATAAGCTTGGCTGTTCTTCTGTGAAGAGGAGAATGAAAATAATTCTGAAGATTCTCATGAAAATAGTTTCAATAAAGTACCAGTGCTGCTTTACATACCATAAGCAGGACTACAGATAAAAGCTCTTCTTCAGCTTCAAGCTGAGCCAGCTGAGGAGAACCACAATCCAACTCCTTCCTTGCCTGCAAGAGCCTACCAGATCTGTCTCTGAAAAGGAGATCTACATGAGATTTACAAAATCTTACCATATCTTTCTGCATCCTCATTTTCTGGAAAATCCCTCCAAGTCTGCTGGTTCCACTGCAGTAATTAAGAAAATAATTATCTTTCAAATGGCATAGAATTACACAAATCATTTTGACTGGTGGAGGTCAAATTAAAGGGCACAAAAGTGCTAATTCTGGCACAGATTATAAAGGCCCAACAACCTTGAGCAATTTGGGGCCAGGCAGGAACCAGTGCCTTCCTCAGCTGCAACTGAAAGACAACATCCAGAAACTATTTTAAAACTTTATGTTAACTTGCTCCAAAAACACGGCACTCTGAAAGAACTGTCCTATAAAGATATAGCATAGTATAAAAGTCGTGACTCTAGAACAGCTGAACTTACCTTCATGCTGATCTTTAGAATCCAAGAACCTGCCTTTTTTTTTTTTTTTTTTTTTTTTTTTTTTTTTTTTTTAAATTTGTGTATAAAAANTTTTTTTTTTTTTTTTTTAAATTAGGTGATCAAGAGATGCCCTAAAAACAAACAGGTACAAGGTTGCTGGTGCACAAATGGAGTAAACCAAGACAGGAAAGAGCATGAATACCATGCCCAGATATAATACTGCACACTTTTTCCCCTGTTCAGGAAGTACATTCCTAGTTTATGGTTTAGTCAGCAGGTTTTTTAGCTTTCAGAACCCTTCCAATTCAGCATATATTCAAGCAGAGAAAACAAAAGTTCACAGGATTTGCTCCTATACCCAGAGTTGAACAGTTTCATCATCCACATGACCTACTCCTCAGAGAATCCTCACCTTAAGACCAAGATGAATAGGCAACTCTCTTCTCTCAGAAAGCACTGGAAAGAAAAGGGAGAAGGAGTGTAGAAAATCTACTGTCCTTGTCATGCATCATTCTTATCTTTTGGCTTGAGAAACACCAGGATTTTCTTTTAAGATCCCTGAAGAAGCATTTGGAGCTCTAAGTGCACCTGATGGGAGCCAAAGCTCACTCTAAAACTGGCAGCCCATCAATTATACCATCTAATCCAACGAACCTTGACAGCTATAAATTCTCATAAACAAAACATGTTATTACACAGATGAAGATACGTACAAGACAGTACTTTGAAGGTAGCATCATACTGCACAAACCTGAAAGCTGCCTTCTGGATCTTCTAAGACAAAATCCAAGGACACATTCATTGTCAGGTTGGACAGAGCTCTGAGTGACCTGCTGCCTTCTGGATCTTCTAAGACAAAATCCAAGGACACATTCATTGTCAGGTTGGACAGAGCTCTGAGCGACCTATTCTAGTCAGAAATGTCCCTGCTCATTGCAGGGGTGTCAGCCTAGATGGATTTTAACAGTCACTTCCAACCAAAACGAGGGCAGAGAGGCCCTGCAAATAGGCCTCAACAAATTTGCCACCACCACCCATGTGAAAGGCAACGACGGGCATAAGACCATATCATGGGCAATCACCAACCAAATGGAGTTTAACAAGAAGTGCTGAATTTCACATCCGGGATGGGGAAATCCCGATTGTGTGTATAGACCAGGAAATGAGAATCTGGAGAGCAGTGCCAGGAAGGGGACCTGGGCATCCTGGTCAATGGCAAGGTGAACATGAGCAGCACTTGATATGAGGCACCCAGGAGAGCCAAACTGGGTTGCCCTGGAGGATATCAGGCCCAGCATGGCCAGCCAGGCAAGGGAGGGGTTTGTCCCTCTCTGTTCTGCAATGGGGCAGCCTCACCTCGAGAGGCAGTTTTGGCCATCACAATACAAAAAACCCATCAAGCTATTAGAGACTGTCCCAAGGAGTGCCATAGGGATGGTGAAGGGCCTTGAGGAGCAGCTGAGGACTCTTGGTCTGTTCAGCCTGGAAAAGAGGAGGCTGAGGGGAGACCTCATCGTGGTCTTCAGCATCCTCACAAGGGGAAGCAGAAGGGCAGGTACCAATTTCTTCACTCTTGTGACCAATGACAGGCTTTCAGAGAAGCACATGAAGCTGAGTTGGAGGAGGCTTAGGTTGAACGTCAGGAAAATTATTTTCACCCAAAGCATGGCTGAGAAAGAAACAGGTTTTTAAAGCCTGACAGAGTTCAAGAAGTGTTTAAACAATGCTCTCAGGCACATGGTGTAACTGTACAGGGCTGGAAGTTGGACTTGATGATCATGATAGTCTCTTCTAACTCAGAATATTCTATGATTCTATGATACTTCCATTATTCCAAAAAGTTATGTATAGCACAAGCAGAGCCTGTGTGACAATAATCTGATTTATCATGCATTTAATCTGCTTGCTAAAGAATGTCTAATTAACCTGTGTCACCAGCATTTGTTGTCATTAGTTCAGCACTTTGTTGCTATAGGGATGATCAAATGCTTCCTGACATGTGAACTTCAAAGAGCTTATACGATGAGGACCTTGAGTAAAGGAGTCCTGAGGGAGGAGTGGCAGCTCACCACAGATCTTCCATAGCCTCAGTCTTCTTCAAGGGGAAATAGGAAAACAAACAGAAATGGCTTCAATCACCTCCTCCTTAATCTCTGACAGAGCAATCCAAATAGACAGGAAGAGGAGATGACCCCAGTGTGGGAACACAGCTTTTATAGAGCAGAGCACATATAAATACTCCACAGTCCTGGAAGCTTCTGGGAGTGACAGTAAACAAGCTGTATAAAGAGAGAGGAATTATGCTAGCAGTCCTAATTTTGTGGTGCCTTTCTATTTTATCATGCAATGTTGGCATGGACTACGGTTCTAATGGGCCATCTTTCCTCACTTAAGCACTAAAATACTTTCACCAAATCTAGTATCATACAGTTTAAGAAACAATTGCCTCAAGAAAAGGGGCATCCTGGAGTCATCCCATGTATACCTTCAGACCAGTGTAGTCCCTAAATATAAATCATGTTCATCTGGGGCCTAATCCCTAGGAGACTTTAAAAGAGGCAACATTTCTGTAACAGCTCTTCTAGGGACCACTAACAGCATAACATAACACATCAGTACATCTTCTCTAAAAATTAAAAAGGGAACAAAAATAGTCTTGGAGCTTTCTACACTGATTTCAAAGAGACTTCAGCTACGTAGCTTCAAAATGACAGTTCTGCTTTAGTCTCCCAGATTAGCTTGTTAAATCTATGAGCATAACACTGGAAATAGCACATCTAAAGTAATAAAGCAAATAGATACAGACGTGAAATTCGGAGCTCTATCCCAACAATAAACTGAAAACCAAAACAAACAAACAATCAACAAAACAAAAATAAAAACATAATTGGGGAGGCTAATAAGACTGCAGCATTTGTTTTAATTATTCTTTTCAAAGTATCATGTATCACACTCCTCAAGCTAATACAGTCAAAGTTAAGTCTCAGGACTTAGGACTTCACTTAGGAGAAGACTATATGCTTGAAAAGTCTCCTAATTTGAGTGGGAAACAGTTGCAGATCTGCCAAAAAGCCTTTGTAACCAAAACAGCCACTGTCATCAAGGAGACCAATTTGTAAAATTCAACACCTCCTTCTCCTTACATAGTTGCCATTAGTGATTAGTTTCAATACTACCTTTGCTCATCACACAATGTTTGCAAGTATCATTAAAAATACCTAATTTATAAAAGTACATCTAAATCTATATATAATTGGAAACTAGCAATCCTACAAGTCAGCATGCCTATAAAAACCAAGACTGCAGGAACATGCTGTATGACCCACAATAAGAGACAACAGATGTATTTAATAAGCTACATTTGAAAAAGCTGTAGCAAGCTTGAGTTCTCAGCTATCCAACATATCTGGCCTGCACAGCAAGGCACAATATTAGTCTTGATTTAAGAAAAGCACCACTGGTCTTACAAACCAAATATACTGGTTAACTTTAAACAGCAAACCACAATTTGCTTTTGCTTTAGGAGTCCTTGTGCCAAGCACAGTTTTTCCTAGTCTTTTCACTTCTTCCATTTCTTTCCTCCCTTTTGGAGCCCACACTAGTCTCACATTTCCCATTCTTTAGTCATACACAATCTAACAGATTAAGGCACTCTGGATTTACTCCTGTGACCTCAGCATTTCCATGGCTTGGGGATCTACCTCATGGGGCTAAGTCACATCTTATAAACAGGGTCTTCATTTGTGCTCCCTCTTCTGGCCTTAGAAGCACAGGGAAACAGCCACAGTAGGGTGACATGGCACCCCAACACAGCCACCACAGTCTGTGGTCCCTCCTGCCCAAAAAAACAACGCAGAGCCACAAAGAAAGCACTCACAACCTGCATGCTACCAGCTGCTGTGGTGGAACATGCTCCGAAATAACCCATCAGTACTCACGAGAGTAATTTATATTATTTCACTACTCAATACAAAACAAGTTGCAAGCACACAACTTCCAAGGACGGCACAAAAATAGCTTCCAGCTAATTTTTTAAGCCTATCCTAATGTTAATTTTAGCTTTGGAAAACCATCACGTGTAACTGAACACAGAGTCCAGCACCTTCCACAAGGAAAAAACCCTGTGACATTAAAGGCTCATATTTGGATATGCTTGGCATAAGAGGCTTTCATTTTCAAGCTTAGAACATTTTAATCATTTATATATTTATTTTCATAATAAAAATAAGAAATTAGGTTATTTAGCTGTACTCTCTTTGGCATCAGTGAAGTCCAGGAAAAGGAAGGAGTGGGGGAAAAGCCAACTGCACCATAGCTGAATGTTCCAGCATAATGTTGCACTGCAGTGGAGGTCTATTTTGAGAAAACTATAGTTGCCAGGGGCATAGCCCTCTTAAGTCATTTTGGTAGAAGTTGTCAAAATACATGCTCTTTTGAGTCTTGCTGGATTTTGAATACTTTATCTGGCCTTATTTTACAACAAAATGAAAATTTGTGACTACCCCCTAATAAAAGTATTTGAAGAAATGTTAAGTCTGGGTGAAAACAGAATAAATAAAATAATATACAGTTTTCTCAGGAATACGTGGGAGGGAATAACACAGTCTAGGTACCTTTATACAAAGAACAACTTGGGAACAGTTAATAGAATGAGATGGAGAGAAGCTGCAGAAGCTGCTGGCTGCTGGGAGCTATAAGTATCATCTCAGCTCTGCATGCCTGTGTTAGAACGAGAGAATAAAAGCCCTGGATAAGCCCAGGAAAAGGGATTGGAATCAAAGGAGACCCTTTCCTAGGCAGCTAATTACAACTACTTAACAGTCAGACATTATATTCTTCACTACTCCATTTTCATTCTTGCATTTGTGGCGGAATTCTTTCTTCCTGGAATATCCTAATGCCTGGTAGTCAGGAGCGACAGATGTTGGCTCAGATCTCCACCCTTCAGAGGGGATATGATATGCACAACATCCAACGAAGGGCAGAAATTCTGCAACACCATTGTGCCTAATGATATTTTCTACTAGCTACTGCCAAATGGTTTCCCAGATCTGCTCATCAGGGACATCTGGTATTCTGTATTAGCCAACATGAACTGGTCTGGAACACTCAACAGCCTCAGGAATGTGAAATAAATTTTCATACCTAAGGATGCTTCTTTTTGTGATAAAAAGTTACTTGGGCTCCTCTGTAGCTTTTGGAGGTGATCAAAATTTTAGATTATATCACAACACTGCAAATGAGCTCTATTGTTCACCTATACACTTGCCTCAGAAGCTATCAAATCTCATTTGGCATCCAGCCTTTTTAGTTTCTGGAATGATTTGTTCAATGATTCTGCATGGTCTGCAGACAGCTTCAGAAATGGCGCTTATAAACTATCACAGAAGTTAATGTATGTGAAACTAGGTAACAGCAGTTCACTTTTGCATACCAACTAGAAAATGTAAGGACACTCAAGAGTAGATAGATTATCTATTGCCTGCCGTATCTTTTTATTTATTCTACAGTTCCTGTAGACAAGTGAACATTTAAAGTACTGGGGAAAAAAAAAAAAAAAAAGAAAAAAAAAGAAGAAATTTAAACATAAATCATCATAATTTAATTTACCAATATGCATCAGCTGATCAACACCACGTCTTCCATTCTCATCACTTTATTTATTATTTATCCTCGCCAAGTGGAAAAATGGTGATAGAATTCAATTTTGCTTTTACCAACAAATAAAGACTACATTCATTCATGTACTACATGCATTCAGAATATCCTTCTAAATTACAGTTTATATTAGGAATTAAGCGCTATGCTGTGCAGTCCATGGAAGATGGATGAGAAGACACTTTTCCCAGTGAGGCTTAGGAAAGCTTAAGGCTCATGTTTCCAAAAAAAAGCAATATGTTACACCGACATATTCTGTTAATACAACAGAACATTTTCCAAAATTCTGTTCTTCACAACACCTTCTGAAAACTGACCTTTATAATTTTTTGGCTGATTTCATCAACTAGAAGTCAAGTTGCATGCCACAAAAATGCAGATTCTAAAACATTTTATGCTAAATGAGACTATAAAATTTCAGAAAAATCCAACTCTTGATGGTATTTAATGCTCCCAAAGAGCACACCTGCTGCACAGGCGTTCATTTCTGGATGCACACATTGTTTCATAAAACTTCTCCCTCTTAACTCTGTGTTGTCTTTTTTTATTTTTTATTTTTTTAACTGCTCTGGATCTCCGAAGTTTTGATGAGATAAGGGTAAGTATCAAACCCATGCTTTACCTCATCTGAAAATTTAGTTTTGTGTATCTCTAAGAAAGTCCCCTTTTTTCATCAGTTCCCAAATATTCACCAGCATGTGAAAGTTCTTCCTATCCTCCAGCATTTTTTTAAAACAGTATCTAAAATTCCATTAAATGTTCCAGGTGAGTGTGCATTGTTTCACCATATCTTAAAATCTATTCCCCATTACAGTGGAAACTAAGCAATTCTTAAAAAAACACTGTCAAGTCCATCCCTCTGATGAACAGAACACTCTGGAGCCTACCATTGAATGCTGATGGGTTTTCTACAAGTAACTCAAAAAATAAAAGAGTTTATTTTGCAAATGGTTAAGAAAATATAACTCAGTAACATGAATGAAAAGCTATTTCCAAACTACTGACAGATATGTCAGTAACTTAACTAAACATTCTCAGCAAAAGCATTTCTCCTCATTTTCTGAACTGTGTAAGTAAAAATCAGAAGGGGGGAAAAAAAAAAAAAAAGAAAAAAAAAAAAAGAAGGAAGCAGGGAAAAGAAAAAAGCCTAACAGTAATAATGCCTTTGGAGTTCCCAACCAAGGGAGCAGACTCGTGGCTGAATTCAGAAGAAAGTGATCTTGACTGCAGGTGATGCACTCTTCTGTCACCACCAAGTGCCACTGCAATCAATCAGAATCACTATAGGAACAAGGGGCACAGGAAAGCAGACAGTTTTAAAATTGAAATGTAAAAATTCCATTTTTGATCTGAACATGGATATTTTTAATTAAACACTAGAAAGGCATGTTTTAGGACAATTCCACATGGAAATAGCATGTCCTTTAATGTCTAATATAAAAAAAAGATAATGAAATGCCAAAGGTGGCCTTAAATTTCAAAATAAAGCTTGAATTTTTTACATCCTTATGTGGAAGTTCAGTATTTATTTGCTTATAAACAACCAGATACCAAACTCCCAGTCTTTTCTAAGAGGAAAAAATAGATAGTAAAAAATTTTCTTTAATTGCTGGGATTTTTTTCTTACCCCACAACCATGAAACAAAAAGAAACACACAAAAAACCAGGCACTTAGAACTAGTGGCTTTTTCAAGAACAAAATTCTTTCCTATGTTTTACCAGGTGGCAGTTTAATTCTGCAATGTGATCTTTATATTGAGCCTGGTCATTACACAGGTAAGTTTTCCTTCCTTATCACTGAGGACCACCTCCTTATCACTGAGTATTTCTTTGTGTTAATAAATGTAAAAAAAAATACTAAACAAGTCACCAGGCACTAATCTGCAGAAATACCTTTCTCAGAGGTAAAATAGTACTTTATCCTTCTACTGTGAAACAACCACAACTTTCAGTGCAACATGCCTAAGTTATGAAAGTCTAACTTGAGAATGGAAAGCCATGATCTTTGCCTCCAAAATGACTGTTCATTTATATAGCAAAGACTCTCAACAGACATTGTATAGGAGCTGTATGGTAAGGTGAGTGAGCATGTACCTGTACATGTATGCAGTGATGCATTTACAGTCCCCTAAATCAACAAACATGCAACTCCTTTGTCATTATTAATGCCAGGTTTTCAGAGAATTATTCACAACAGTTGCTGGACTAGGTTTGCCAGTTCGAAGAACAGATCATGTCATCTTCCAGGGTAATACAAATTCTACATCCCTGCTGAAGAGTCTGGCAAGGCTGGGAGCCATCCCATGCAGAAGCAGTGCATCAGCACGGGAAGCAGACCCAGGATATGTCTGGCAGGTTTCTCTCCTTCCCTCACCCAACCTGACAGCAGCAAGGGCTGCAGCTCTGCGCTGCGGGCGCCTCAGTGATCACTGCTCAGGTACATGGGGCAGCTGCGGCTGCTCAGACACACAGAACCGGAACCTGGGACGGGCAGGTCCGACCACTTGAAATTAGAGTTAAGCCTGCAAAGAAAGTTTTGGCCACGATTCAAGTCGCACTGTTATTTACTGAGCAAAGAGATGCTGCACACGGGGTTATTTGGCCTATGCAGTGAGTACAGCCTGGCTGGAAGGAGGAAAATTCACCATATTTTAGTGATAAGGTCTGTGCCACTCAGCTCATAAAGAAAAAACATGGTGAAGTAAAGACAGAATAAAACTATTGCATATATGTGAGAAACAAAGTAGCCATGCTGTTCTTACTTAATGAACTTTAGCAAAGACTACACAAAAGCAAGAGTAAAATTTCCTTATGGTTTCACATAACACTAAACAAACTTTACAGCTTCCTGTCACTGTTCACTAAGGCAGAATCCTCATGAATGTGCTGTGTAATGCTCAGAACTGTTCTCCCCTGAACATAAGTATAAATGAAAGCGTAAACCACCTATCCCTCAACACCTTTAAAAGCCAGAATACTGAACAAATTAATAAAAAAGAGATGTGGATCAAGAAGGTGTCTTTATTGTGGTCAGAGTGCCCACACACACGCCTGTGCCCCTGCCAACAGTGCTAAGCAGTCCTATCACAACTGGTGAGTCAGCATTAAGTACTCACTGTGAAAGGGGGAAACCAGCAAAAGAAAGCTGCTTGAGTTGGAAACTGATTCGAGGGGGATGGGTGAAAAGAAATAAAACAGCAAACCATACCACAGAAATTGAGAGACAAACTGTTATCTGCTTACCATCATATTTGTAAAAGGAAAAAAAAGAGTATTTTGAACACTGAGTAGATTAAATGTCAGTTTGTATAATTACAGCCTAGTAAACAAATATATACAAATATTACTGGTAACATCTCATGCAGCTAAAATGAAATTCAGCCGTTTTGAAATAACACCCAGTAGAACAGGTATTGTGTCCTCTAATTGGAAAGCTGTTCATTGCGCGCCTCAGTGATGAACCATTTGGAAAAAAGAAAAAAAAAAAAAAACAAAAAAACTAATACTAACCTTCTCCTGTGAAAGAAACATTTTAAACATTTAGCATGAAAACAGACTTTCTCGTTTTGAGAACCAGGAAGTAACATGAGAAAATGGGTTGAACTCTTGACATTAATGGCTAAAGACCACTGATGAAAGAGAAACGCTTTCAAAAGCATACACTTGTCTAGTCATTACAAGGCAAAAGGACACTATAAGGTTTGGACAACAAAAAGCAAATCAACATTCTGCCATTAAAGAAATGCAAAGCACTTTTGCTGAGACAAAGGAGGAGTCTTGCACTGACATCTGGAAGAGAAAAATTCGTCCTTTACCCTTTATATAGCAGGCTTCTATCAAAATCTATTAAACAGTCACAGCACCAAGTAGCACACCCAGATACCATGGACGACTTGAATCCAATGGGACAACTATGGAAACAAGTGGCAGGGGCAAAGAATCTGCCAGCTTTCCACACTGCCATGTCAGAACATCCCTGTCTCAACAGGACCTTCACAGGACTTTAATATCTATTAAAGCCATCAAAAGAAAAGAATAATAATCAAGGTTTTGCTCTGAAAGAGCACACCTTTGTATGAGTAAACAAATATTCAATATATTAATCATCAAAAAATAAAGATATTGGAAGCTTTTAAATCCAAGCATGTCAACTAAAGAAAAACAGACTTGTATTCCACTGTTCATATTCCAAGATTATTACTTATGAAGTGGTCTTCTGTAATGCATGCGAACTATAATTCGTGCAGATGCATGATGTTAGCCACCTAGGGAAAAAAAAGTGTAAAAGCTACAGTATTTTTAAATGTGCAGCCTGAGAGTACTTCTTTGGATATACTATATATATATGTTTTTACAATAAAAAATCTAAGCTAAAAGAACTTTAGTATTTCTAAATTAAATTTTTTCTAGGGAAACATTTGTTGTGAGGCTTTTTTAGATCCTTCAAGATCCCCACAACCACCACCTTTTTTAGACCACGTATTCAATGATGTGATAGAGTTGATGGATAAACATTGAGACTTATGAAAGTGATCAACAAAGAAGGGGGCTGATAAAGTGCCATATACATATAAGGAATGACAGAAGATACAGAAAGAAGACAAAAATTGCTTTATGGAAACTCCTCAAAGTTTATAACTGCTGCTGCTAAAAAAGAGAAAGCCACATGATTTAAAGCATAATTAAAAATTCAGGCTACTTATGCACCTATAAAAATCCCATTTCCAGTTTAAAAATGAAGAGCATTTGAAAAGCAAGCCATTAATACTCTCCGGATTTTTTTCTGTGGTCTCAGAAGTAGCACAGACACACTATACTTGCTTCTGTAAGATGTTCTTTCCAAGTTCAGAAATAGAGCATTTAAAAGAAACCTTTTATCTCTTCAGACAGCTTCCAGAACCTGGAAAACACGTCCCTGGAAAGGAAATAACTGCAGACTTGCTGCTAGGAATGAACACAAACTAATTATTTAAAAGATAAAATTAAAACAACAACAACAACAACAACAACAACCAACTCTAATTTATCCGCTCACCTGACAGCTCACCTTCTACAAGAAACCTAGGAAAATTATTCCCTTGGACAACCACACTCCTCTGCTGCTTAATAAAGCAAAAATATGATTTGAAATTGGCTCTTAAAAACAATAGGAAGCCAGCTTCTTTAGACTGCATGGCTTGGGAGCAAGGGTGCAACACCTTGATACATCACGATGTGCAAGATACACAAAGCTGCATTTAGCACACAGAACCTGCATTTGGTATCCCAAGCCAAGTCAGTTGAAGGCAGCAGAACAGGCTTCAAAGGCAGGAAAAGACAGGGAAGCAAGAGGAACTAGGAAAGATCAGAGGAATTTCAGAGGGGCTGAAGCAGCTTCTCCTCAATGCAAGCCATCTTTTGCAGAAACTCCCCTCTACCCAGATCTGCCCATATGTGAGGTTCTCACACAGCCTCCCCACTTCTCAGTTCCCAGAAGTACCTGAAGAAAAGTTTCATCTCAGTGTTGTCCCACAGCAGCCCCCACCACTAAATGGGGAGCAATGTAACAGAGCTCAGCATTCACCAGAAGCTCCATTTCCCCTTCTCTCCTTCCACCTCGTTGCCCAAGACAATGTGCTTCAATCACTTCTGCCAAGCCAGTTAAGGTATCTACACTAGCAGAAGTGAAACAAACCAAAACCAGTTTCCAACTGGTTTTATTCCCTGAAGTAGCTCACCAGTGTGTGAGAGGAATAGGGCTACAAGGGCACAAAGTGAGGAAACTGAAAAGCAAAAGAAAGTGGAAATCAGACCCCACAGCCTCATGAGTTCTTCTGCCAGCAGACATTACATGATGCTGACCATATTACAGAAGTGCCCCCTCAAAGTGTTTCAGTACCAGGGCTTAGTCCTAATTCTTCCCTATACCAATTAAAAAGAATAAAAGAAAAAGGCACCAAATGCTTTCTGGTTGTTTTTTTGGGTTTTTTCTTACTTTTTCTAAGCCAAAAAGAAACAAAAACACAACTCCCCTAAAGATTCTGCAGTCAAGTTATCTGCATTCAAAGAGGGGCAAGTCACAAGGCTCAGCAGTGAGCCAATGCAGGGGTTGAGCTCCACCCTGAGAAAAGGCACCATCCTGATTACTGGGTCTCTGAAGCAGAAGATACACAAGGAGTCAAGGACCACCTTGTTATTTCATGTGTTGAGTTAGTTCAACCTTATCCACCAGAAACCCCTTAGAAAATACAGAAGTCCAAGGAGGAATTCAAGACCTTAAAAAAGAAAAAAGCTGTTTCTGCTCCAATGCTGGCGTGAATTCTTCCCTTTTTAAAACAGCAGTCACACAGATTATAGCCCACCTCACCTATTATTTCAACCAGCCTTATGAAGCAAATAAACTCCTACTGAGGCAACAATGTAAGTTCATCTTCACATAAAGATCAGCAGGTATTGAACAATGAGTTCAATTCACTCAAGGCAAAACAGCTCCCCAATACAACATTCATTCCTTTCCCCAATTTCTCTCTTCCTACCTTCACCATTCCTCCCCTATTACACACTGTAGCCCATACTCACCCTGCCTTTGAAGCAGAATAGTCAAACACAGATCATTCCCCACGTGCAGATTGTCCCCCTTCACTGCGTGCCCTGACAGAGGAGAAGGCACTCCTTGTAAACATGACAGGTAGTGCACAATACATTATGCAAAGCAAAGACCCAGGCAGATAGCCAACTTCATGAGAAAACTCTTTGCCTCCCTCACTGGGAAAAAAGAATTCTTCAAAGATAAAAATTAAAAATTCAGTTCACATCATCCGAGGTTTGCAACAAGTCAGAAATAAAAAACAAGAAAAGCAGATGCCTTTAAATAGCACTTTCATATGATCCAAAACCTAAAAAAACCCACGAAAACTGATAATTTCTACCTGAACACATGAACTACATTTTGACTTATCAGCCATATTACACAGTCAAAACAAAACTTGTCTTTTCTATGATAAAGGTGTGCAACCTGTTACATAATGCAGTGTTAAACAGACAGACCATCCCTTTCCAGAGTGCGAAACGCCTTGACGATACTGCCATACATAATCTTTTTTTTTTTTTTTTTTTTTTTTTTTTTTTTTTTTTTTTTTTTTTTTTTTTTTTTTTTTTGGATAAAGTGTGTGTCTAATGTCTCAAGCAAAGATAAATCATAGGATCATAGAATGGTTTGGGTTAGAAAGGACCTTGAAGATCATCTAGTTCCAGCCCGAAGTCTGAACTCTAGCCGCATTGGAGCTGGCTCTTCTGTGCAATTGCAATCCCTGCTGTCTCAAGGATCCTGTCATAGATGCCTCAAGGCTTGTCACAGCCTCATTTAGAGCAAGTCAAAGTCAGTGCCATCATTCAGGCATTCAGGTAATGAAGCATCCTGCCTCTAAAAATCTGCTTAGATATGGAATATTTCCAGATTTCTTCTCCAGTTCTCTCCTGCTCTACTTCAGTCAAACACAGAGCACAAGTGAAATAAGGCAGGTCGGACTTGTAACACATGCCTGGCTTGTTTTACATGGCTGGTGCAACTGCTAGTAGTCCTGGTAGCATTTACTGCCACAGAATAATGGAAATTTTGCTTTCCAAACACAAGTACTGCCAAATCCAGAGGAACAGAATCACAACTTCGTGATTAAGAATGGTAAAACTGCAAAATCTATAAGTAAGATAAGCACAACCTTACAGGCTGCATAATGAAAACCTTAATTCTAAATAGGGTTCAGTCAGTACTGCTAAGTTTTACAAATAGTGATTTTAGTTTTTCTTCTTAAACAACTTTAGTTTCAAAAATTATGCCTTTTCTCTCCCACTCCCAAAAACAAACAGAAAGGACTAAATGCAGAACTAAATTCTAAAGAACAGAAGGAAGACATTTTTGGTCTTTTTGATTGTTAATGTAAATCACTAAGTAGTTTTCATCACGTATCCACACATACACTCCTTTTTGTTTTGATTGTCTCTAGATACAAAAAAAATCATAATACCTTGCAATATCCCGTCTCTTTCCCTTAAAGTTTCAAAAATTTCAGCAAAATCCAAAAATAAACTCTATCAAGAGCCAGATCATAAGATTTGTTCTCAACATTTGACTCTAGCATACAAATATCCCTTCTTAGTCTTCACCGCCTTCTTTCCATTCTTTATATATATATATATTTTTTTTACCAGCAATTCTCAAAACCTTGCAAGATAACCCACCTCTTCTGCAGAGCCTTATCTCCCCACACTGCCATAGCTAAAACTGATACCTGACAAGTCCACTTCATTATAATTTGAAAAGTTGGTTATTAAAATGAATGAAAAGTCATTTCTCAGTTTGTAGCCAATAATCAACCTATTAAAGGGAGTTTCTCTACACTCTGAACTAAAGGAATACTGGTAGAAACTTCTGTAACACCAGATCCTAATTTAGGTCACAGAGACTTTTAAGTCCTGCAGTACTTTACATCTCTAGCTCCAATGCACTTTCACAGGTTTAGATTTTAAACAGTGTGGATTTCACTAGGATTTGAAATGCAATTACTTACTGAAATTTATACTACTGGCATTGTTCTTTGCCTCATTTCCAGTCAATGGAATAATTATTGGAAACAGAGTCTCACTGATTATTTTAAAGGTCTTTAAACATACTGTCAATAAATGCACAGCCTTTTCACTCCACAGATTTCTTCAAGGTAAGTCAAAAAACTAATCACTTTATTCCTGACTATAAAAAGCAGCTTTAAATACAGTTTGGTATTATCAGAAGTCAATTCCTGTTCAAGCATGTCCCTACAGTATCTAACCACTGATACTTTATCAGCACTGAAAGTTTCCATGGCGTGGATCCAAATAGGTTATAGGCAAATAGTCATGAAAATTAGTAATTCATGCACTTGAATGATCTTCCCTGATTTAATAGTGCATGACACAGTAGGACTGGAATCCAAAATTACCTTTTCTTTCCTCACATTTGATTTTTTGCATTATTTGCCTACAGCAGTTAGAGATCCTTCCCAGATGATGGTTCATTTTATAAGAGGTGGTGGCTCCTACTTGACTTTGGACAATCCTTTATCCCATCAGTCAGACACTAAGTTGTGACACATCTGACATAACTGCTTGGAAATGCTTTCAAGAGCAGTAGAATACCCCTTCTGCACCACATTATGAGGAGGACATGTATTATCCTCTCATTATTTCAGGTCATGGTTTGTATTCCTTATGAACAGCTTGGTACACTTCCATATTGATCTAGAATGCTGCAAAATATGAAAACATATCCTCATTTTTTTATTACTGCTATGGTGAGAACTCTTTTCATTTTAACTGAAATTTCCCACTAATATATTCCCATGAATATGCTGAAAAATAGACTTCTCAAAAACAAACAAACCAACAAAATCACATCATGAACTAGCAAACCTTCTCCCTTCTCAAAAAACTATGTGTAAACTGTAAAACACCTCAGGTTCATCCTGGTACTGGTGCAATAGAAGCAAA
>VWZN01009447.1:672064-705457 GCA_013396955.1 Regulus satrapa | reverse complement strand
GGCGGCCCGGGCGAGCGCTGATCGCCCGCTCCAGCCCGAGGCGGCGCCGCGGCCGCCGGGCCGAGCCCAGGGCTCCACAGGCCCTCCCGGAGCCGCGGAGCCGAGGTGTGAGGGCAAGGGGCCGGGGTGTGAGGGGCACGGCTGCCGTTCCCCGGGCCGGGGCCCGGAGCGCTGAGCGAGAGGGAAAGGGGAGGCCTGGTAAGTAGGAGGCGGCACCTCCCCTGTCCGGGAGCAGCACCCTGGGCCTTGCAATGCAAAAACTTGGGAAAGCGGAGAGCCGTCTTTGCTTCGACGGTCACGCTGCGCCGTGCGGCCCACCAGCATGAGGAAGGGCGTTTTG
Organism: Regulus satrapa; assembly: GCA_013396955.1. Classification (NCBI taxonomy): domain Eukaryota; kingdom Metazoa; phylum Chordata; class Aves; order Passeriformes; family Regulidae; genus Regulus; species Regulus satrapa. Next base: position 705,117 of record VWZN01009447.1, on the reverse strand, counting down.
TCTTTCAGCCCTCGCACTGAGCGCTCATCAGTGGTGGACCGGGGACAGGCGCCGGGCTGAAATCCATCGCCTGGCTTCTGACATCGTCCTGTGCCCTCTCTATTCATGCCAGGAAAGAGACCTGAACGAACGGAGTCCTCATTCTGACAGGAACATGACAAGGCGGGTTTGTGGCACCCTAATTAAAGTCAAGCATTCTTCATACCACATCTTGTGGGAAAAATGATAAATTCAGGGCTCCTGGCACAAGAACAATACAGATGTATTGCCTTATGTTCTGCATCAGGCTTTAAATGAGGCACTGGAGTTGAGGTCTCCATAAGTTTCCTCCGAGTGAACAGAACAGGAAGGCAGGTGAAATTCAAATTCATCTCCACACAAACCCTGAACTGTAATAAAATAATTCTCAGTATGGGAATGGATTTCTCCATATAATGTTTTTGTGTGTGTGTTTTTTTCTCTGACTCGATTAAATGCTTTATTTTGTGCCTTCACCAAGTTTCAGTCTCTTCTGCAGGCTTGCACCTGCACTCTCCCACCAACCAAGAACTTAGAAAATTACAGTAGAGCTCAACACATGTACTCTTGCAGCCACGTGAAAACAATGCACTTTTTTAATATTAAAACTTGTATTGATAAGAGAACAAAAAGAACAGGTCGTACTAACATTCAGTGTGAGTTGGGTTTCAAACTATTCTCTAAAACAATAGCAACAAAGAATGATTGATTATCTATTTATATTTGGAGAACATTGAACTGCCAACTAAAAAGCACTTGCTGGCCTAGCATGGATGTAAATGGCTTGGGCATATTCTGAAACACCATATGAAATATTTTGTGCTAGTGCATCAAAATATTTGTGTGATACTTACATGTACTCTATTTATTTATTGTTATACTAGATTTTTTAAAACTGCTGAACCTGTGCCTGTCATTCACACTGCTCTATTGATTGGTAAAAGCTACAAAGATAACACAGTTTCAGCTGGTTAGAAACTGATTTATTTATAAATCTGTCATTATTTATTTATAGACTGAGGAGATAGGCCAAGATCCTACAAAGCTGACTGAAGCTGATGAAATGATACACCATATATAAAATTAAGCACATATGTTCCATATCAAATAAGGTTCTCGTCTTGAGCACTTCATGCTCCAAGGCTTCTCACATAAAGGTGCCTTAGAGCATAGTGGTGAGTACCAGAGAGATGAAGAAATTCTAAGGGGTCACTGGAATTTCTATGGTTTCAGGGTCTTTCAGTTGGAAAGGCAAACATCATCCTAGGATATACTGGCTGAAGTATTTCCAGTAGAGATATATAGAAAAGCAGAAGGTATAAGATCTGATCAGAAATGCCATACTCGGCCTATTCAAAAAGTACATTTATGAAACATGAGAGCAGGTGCAGGAATGTTAAAGGTAATGAAGAGTCAGTCTTACGAAAAGAAAGAGTTTTGCCTAGCAAAACAAAGACTAAGAGGTAAAAAAGACTGTTGTTTATAAACATCACTATGCTAAACACAGGGTATGTACTCAAAATGATAGACCTTTAGGAAAGTTGTTCAAATATGAAATAAAGCTGAAACTATCTTTGGCTTTCCAAATAAATACATGTCATACTGCTGTGTTTGTAGTTACTTTTTTATATATATATATATATTTTTTTTTTTTTTTCCCTATGCAGAAGCTATTGCAACATTGCAAATTTTCCAGAATGCCTGTGGAGATACTCTTGGACTAGCTAATGTGCTAGAGGTCCATTAATGGCAGTATCCCAGGAATCTTACTCACAGATGTGAGACATGAAAAGAGAACCTGGGCCAAGTGTCCTTCCTACTGTGCTAAATGCTGGTAACCTTTTGGAGCTATGCAATGTGAGAATCACACATGGGGAAGGAGGCTGGCACAGGAGAGTGAACTTTGGTTCATGGTTCTTTGGCTTCTGCTGTCATAGCAACTGGATACAAAACTGTCAGTCTCATAGTAAAAGATTAAAATTTGCCTACCCAAAGAAGTGAAGTGGTGGGCGTTGTTCTCTTTCAAGAGTGAGTGTTGATATGTGTAGTTTGGACTGGCTTTGAAGCTATCAACTGTACATTGAAATAATATTTTGGTATTTTATCTTCATTTGCAGGAATATCAATTAGACTGTGGCATGCCTGCATTCTTCAACATACATTTATACCTTTCATTTACTACAGTGGGATTCTTCTCAATAGCTACCAAAAGTTCAGGATCCAGCCTCAGCTGGTCATACCCTACCTCTGTGGTGCCCAGCTACCTATCACTCCAAACTACCTCTTTCTAGGAAAAGTGCCATAAATTACCTTTTGCAGGTGCTTTACTTCTTTGTTAACTCCAGTGGGAGGAAGCACAGATTCCTACCCTTCACTAGAGGACTGTCTTCCAGATGAACTGAAGTCAGGTGAAGAAAACCCTATTTGAATGTGACAAAGGTACGTGTAAACACTGAATGAGAACAGACAGCCAGAGACAGCAAACCAACATGTACTTGGTATCTCAGTAACAAATAATAATTGAACATGAACATTCCTAATCTTAAAGTAGGAATCTGGCATCAGTTCCTGCTGAATTCTTACCTGGCTTTTTACCTTTTTTTTTAGACTAGCACAGTAAATACAGCTTTTTGAGGATACTGTGTTACTATGCACTATTAACTTTTTATTATCCCGGGTCAGAGTAATCAAATTAAGACTTAATACTAATGATATGTGTAATTATAGATATCCTTGTGTAGACTGTGGGCCAGTAATAGCCTTAACTTCTTATAGGGTGGCAGTTTCATAGGCATTTTTAGAGAAGGGAATCTGTGTCATTTAATGGTGCTCCCTGTTCTGAAGGAAATGGCAGACATATGTAATGCAGACAGGAATGTTATGGTACCTAAACTTTAAAACCAAGTATCTGTAAAACCAGTCACTGTAAAGACTTATTTTTTTTTAAAAACCCTGTTGTTTTGTTCCTAGAGAATCTATGCTATGAAGATGCATTGTATGTATCTTTACAACTGACATGAAGAAAAGCTTTTTTTTGTTGTTGTTGTTCCTGAGTTCTAGAGCTTTTTGCTTTTTTTTTTCTTGTGAGGCACTAAATAATCCAAAGCAGATACTTTGGGATTTCCTGCAGACCACACAGCACAAACTATTAGCCCTGCAGTTGGACCAGTAGCATCTCTTGTCATTTATAAGATGCATCAAATTTGATCCCAGATAATTTAAATGAACATAGGTAGATTTCTAAATCAGACACATAATATTTTAATACTTCTGTAGGTCTCACAAGTTTTTCCTCTCAGTTAATTAAAAACTCATCACTACAGTTTTTAAGACTAGTCAAGCAGGGTTTTTAATGATTTGGAATATTTTAAAAGATACTTTAAAATGCCGTGTCTCATCTTCACAATGGTTTAAAATTCATCAGGTTGGAATGGTTTTTTTAGATAAAAGCTGAAGGTTCTATGATTTTTCTGCAGTGCTTGATATTACTCACATCCAAATGGCAACAATGTGTAGAGAAATGTGATAATAAAATCCATTGAGTAAGGGGTGTTAATACATAGCTGGTGATGCAAAGTTTTAAAGGAATATATTTTGTCATTGTAATCTGCTACTTAGTGAATGTTATTTCTAAAGATAGTTGATTATGATTCTGTCATGTAGTAAGTCCTGTAATACTCTGGGTACTTGTATTTTAAACTGTTACATTTTCTTTTCAGACTTGAGCTCTTGAAACGCACATTTTTTAGAATCCATTTATATATCCCGGTGCTTACCAACACTACACAATTCTATATAAAAACACTGTAATCATTAGAGATTTTCTCCATATCTACATTTACAGCATTATTAAGAAATCCCTGCTAATGTTGAATCTATGCACCAGCTTTTATATGTCATTTTTGGCCCCTATGTCGAATATATTTTTTAGGCCTATTTTATAATTGACCCATACAGACTTAACCCATGCATGTTTTCAATTTTGCTGAATAATTTGGTGTATGATATGTCACATAAAGTGCAAAATTAGATCATAGATAGAAAATTTAAATTGCGGATAAGATTTTCTTTCCTGCCAAGTAAGAAACAAATTTAGAGACCTAAAGGATGCTAAATTGCATAGAACAATACAAGCAAGAATATTTCAACTGATGCAACAGTTCTGCTGAATCCACACATATGGAGTCAAACCTATATAAGCAGATCTGTTATCAAGACAGATGACAAAAACTACTGATTACTATTATGAACCAAAAACTTTTGCAGTATATTGAACCTGTAGCATTAATTTTAAAAAAATCACCACCATTAAATAGAATATTTGTCTATGCTGCAATACACAGATGAGATCAAGATAAGGAAGAGGACCTTAGACAACATGAAGAGAGTAGCATTTTCTACTTCAATGAATAAGACAATGCTAATGCATTAGTTGTTTTAAAATGAAATTATTAAAAAGGACTCACTTTTCTGGAATGGGTATGTATGAAATATTCAAATAAGAATATGGAAAGAACTGTTATCTGCAGTTGCTCTTTTACTGACAAATGGACCCAATTCAAGAAAATCTTAGACATGCCTATAACCAGCCCTATTTATGGCTCCTCTTAGTCTAAAATATAACTTGAAACAATCACAAAGTTAGGCACATGTTTAAGTGTTGGTTGAATAAATATGACTTCACAAATCATAAGAAAATACATAGAGATGAATCAGAAAAAAAAAATTTGAAATGCTAATGCGCAAGTACTCGTGCTTAAAATTTATTTACAATAAAAGGAAAATTGAGGAAAAATAAAACCTCATCCACCCTCTTTTTTAAAGGCAATCCTGATTCTGCCATCAGGGCTTTAACCAAATCCAACTGCAGAATGAAAATTTTGTGGCATCTTCAGAGAAAGTGATCAAAGTATGCATTTCTATATTAATAAAATCTTAAAAAGCAGGACTACCACTGAGGTCTTTATAGTATTATCTGTGATTAAAATGATCAAATATGTGTTGAATTTTAAAAATGATAGGCATATAAATTTTTTTGTTAAGATATGATCAAAACCAAGGTCAAGAAGCCTTTGTCTTAGTTTGTAGTCTGAAGTTTAAAATATTTATTTTATTATTATTCCCAGTAGCATATTCCTATATTAGTTTTGGATTAAAAGTTTGCTAGCTTGTCTGTTTATGAACACAAAGTATTTGTTTTGTGTTCTGTGTTAGAATGGGACATCATGGTGAAACTCAAGAAATGCTGTAAACTATTCTGAGTATTTTTCCTGAGAAGTATATGCAAGCATCAGTGCAAAGAGGGGAAAAAAAAGCAATTTCACTGGTACAAAATAGCTTACAGTCAGAGGAAAAAGAGGGGGAAAAAAAAGAAATTTTCACAATGAACAGCAGCATTTGTATCTGGGTTCCAAAACCTAGTTTTCTCAGTCCATATTTAGGCACTTGCACAATGATGGCCTACTTGTCAGTAGTACTAAACATTCACAAACGAGAAAGAGATTGCTAGGTACTTTTTTAAAACCAAGTAGCTTATACAAAGTTGCCTGAGTATCTGAAGACACAAACTTCAGCATTTAGTCTTAAAATTTCCAGCCTGTAAATTTGAAAGATCACACATCCCATATTTTATCCACTACAATGTGTTTTTGATCTTAACTGCAGGTTTAATACGTCTAGGCCTCTGAATTATGTGTGAGGTCTCAAGCAGTGAGGAATTGCTCTCAGTTTAGGTAAGTTACAGGTCACTGCAGCTGCTCTTCCTGACTGCAGCATCAACAGAACATCCAGTCTGTGCACCAAGGGGGTTGTTGTTCTCAGTGCAAATCTGTGTTTGCAAGGTGTGTACAGGCAACTATTTCATGTGGTTTCTATTAAGAATCTTGTTTTTTTCAGGTCTAGGACTGAAAATCTGTTTTTAGTCTAAAGTACAGGAAGATAGTTACTTGCTCTGCATACCAAGTAACATGATAAGAAGACCTGTGTGCTCAAGACACTTCTGTTTATTCAAGTGACCACTGGTGAGTGCCACTAAGGATTTTGATCTTTGTTCAGGCTCTGCAGTACTTCTGGAACAGAAAATGAGTCCCTAATGTGTCATAACAATAAGTACTGGAAAGCAACTATCTTGGGAATATGGTATGTGGAAAGACCAGTGGGGACTGCCAAGTTGAAAGGGACAAAAACACACCATAAAGTTCCCATCATTTTCTTAGGAAAGTGTGTGCAGTTTTTAGAAGTGTACTGCAGATGATGAAAGATATCCTGTGAATAGAACGCACTTAGAAAACTGTTTACTTACTACAATGTACAAGTCTAATGCTTTCAGGTAGGAGGGAATACAAAGCCAGCTTTCCAGTCCCCATCAGCAACTGGCCTGTCACATGCCTGAGTAACCTGCATGCAAAGGCTCTTGTGCCGTGTTTTCTGCTAACAGAAATATGTTTGCCTGGATCATTAAGAAACATTGACAAGAGAGCTTCACACCTGTTCTCGCTTCTTTGGCTACCAGTTCCAGTCCGGGTGAAATTTATAACCTGTTTTGTCTCCGTGCTCTTTATCTCAGACCTGTTTTACCCTTCCCCCTTTGCAGCCTGCTGCACCCTGATGTTGAAAGCAAAGAGATGGGCTGCGGAGCATTCCCCAGGGCAGGCTGTTTCAGCCTAGATCGTGCACCTTGATCACAGAAATGGACATTCTGGAGTCAAAAAGGGAGTAAAAAAGCCAACACACAGCATAAGAATCATCAGTCTGTGCAGATCAGCTTACTGGGTAGAGACATTTTAGAGCACAATGCAAGATCACTTTCTTTGTGCTCCCTAGTAGAAACAGTCTTTAGAATTCACTGACATTTAATCATGTGCCTCATATCACTTCTTTTCAGAGCAGCTATTTTGGTTCTATGTGGGGGTTGTCACAGAAATGGTTGCCTAATTCTGATCTAAATTTTATAATGTGCACCCAGATCTTCTACAGACAAGCATTTTACATCCAAATGCAATACTAATAAATGAATTAAAACTTATTCCATTTTATGAAAGAGCAGTAACATACTTAGAAGATATTCCTAGCTCTTGCAAAAAGAGACATAGCATAATTTCCACAAAGCCAGTGGGGAAACTGTTCCCACTGCCCAACCTATCGCTTTAGTTTCTGTAGCTGCAGGTGATTGGAATTTTAGTCAAATTCAAGAAATCAGAACTTGTTCCATGTAAACATCAGGCATTGGTATTTTCAAATCATTGCTGGCCTCATAAAATGGCTGGAGTTCAGAACTATGTTGGAGCTTAGAAGCCAGAATTATATCAGTGAAACTGTCAAGAAGCTTGCTGGCTTCATGCAGCAAGGAACACAGAGCTATATGAGATTTATCCTTTTACTTGCAATGGAGCAGTAAGGAAGAGGTGAGGAAAGGGGCTGCTCATTTTATGTTCCATGAAATACTTTTGTGACCGTAGATTTAAATCAGTCCAGTGAGTCCACCTTATGAGTGGTTTTAAGATTATATAAATGTCCTATTAAAGCCTTTTTGTATTTCTCTGCTGAGATTAGTACAGTTATTTGTTTACAATATGCCAAAGCACTTTTCCCCCTAGATTATTCTTTCAAAGTTAGGTTATTGCATGTCTGTATTACATTACTCAGAAGTAAAAGTTTTGTCTGAATGAAAACTGAAACCTAAAATTACAGCTTTTCAAAGAGTCAAAAGAAGACATAAAAAGAAATTGAATTCTCTACAGAGTTCTTACAAGTCCAGTGTGTTTTGAAGGGTAGATTGCAGCTTAGTTTACAGATTTCTGATTGGTTGCAAATTTTGCTTTTTCTGCTCTAGTCCTCTAGAAATTCCTCCCTTCACCTCCAAAGCCTGCTGGCTTGCTCTGTCATCTTTGTTTTCATCTTCTAAACCAAACCATGCAAGATGTCCAGACCCCTTTCTATAACTTACCTTCTCAGTGCATCCTACAGCCTCCTGAACCTTCTCTCTTTGAGCACACTCAGTACCCCTTGGGAAATGAACAACTTCCCCTTCCTCCAAGAGGTCCCTCATAAAAAGAGCACAACATACTCTTAGGAGAGATAAATCAAATGCCCATGAAATTCCAAGCCAAATCTGCTGCAGTCACTGAGAACCCTGTGTTCTCAGCCTGCCTCAAGAAACACATCTAAGAGAGAGATGCACAACATCTGGTTTAACAGTTCCTCAAGACTCTTTTGGCTTAGCACAGTTTGAAAATATGTCAGGATACTGGAGGTTTTGAAACACATCAAATTAAAAATACATATTTAGTTGTATCAGACCATTTACTTGTATAATTATTCTAGTTATCCATCAGGCAAATTCCATAATGCTGGCTGTCCCACAGGGTGTACTTCTGTTTCTCCGGCAGATGAATGGCCAAATTTTCAAAAAGCCATTGAAGTAGGGAGATTTATAGAATCACACTGTAGGGGTCATGACTACACCCATCAACTTCCTGCTTAAGATGAATTAAGATGCATTTGCGAGGAACAGTCTCTGCTTACATGAAAGTCACCTTAAACTTCCAAGTAGTTCTCCCAGGTCCCTGTGGAGTCTGTGGAGAGTGACTGCAAACATCTTCTGTGAGCAATTCTGTCTATCTAAGGCCTGACTGTTTGGTTGTTTGGCTTGTGTTTTGGTTTTTTAGGGGGAGGAATGGGAGAGTTTAAAGATGGGGTTTCATCTCTGCACCACTGCTTGTGCTCCTGAATTTAATATCTCAGGTAGTGTCTGTGTTAAGGTAAGCATGCACCATTCACCAGAGTAAACACAAAGGAATAGAGATCTGTAGTCCTGCCAGCTGTGTTGAAAGAAGCAATTATTCTAAATCACAAAATATGCTGGGTCGGAAGGGACCCACAAGGATCATCAAGTCCGACTCGCCTGTGCAGGACCATCTCCAGAAGTCACATGTGTCAAACAGCATTGTCCAAGTGCTTCTTGAACTCTCTCCGGCTTGATGCTGTGACCACTTCCCTGGATAACCCTTTCCAGTGCCCAACCACCCTCTGGGTGAAGAACCTTTTCCTGATATCCAACCTAAACCTCCCCTGACACAACTTCAGGCCATTCCCTTGGGTCATTTGCTACTGATCACCAGAGAGAAGAGATCAGTGTCTGCCCCTCCTCTTCCCCTCACGAGGAAGTTGTAACTGCAGGGAGGCCTCCCCTCAGTCTCCTCCAGGCTGAACAGACCAAGTGACCTCAGCTACTCATTATAAGGCTTCTCCTCAAGGCCCTTGACCATCTTTGTGGCCCTCCTTTGGACACTCTCTAATAGCTTTATATCTTTCTTATATTGTGGCACGCACAAGGATGTGTATGAACTCTGAAGCACAAGGCTCAATATCCACCACAAATTGTGTATTGCCTTCCAGTGTAATTCAGTATAATCTCGATTTTCTTGTAGTTGAGAGTTATGTCACCAGGGTTTGCCCATTAAATGATTTTTAAAGTCAAAAATAGCACTTGAAATTTAATCTAGGGACAGGCTTTCTGCACAAGGGTGCACAGTGCAAAGTTGAAGTCACACTCATCCCAAGACCATCTACCAAAGTACAGGGGCAGTCATACTTCTCAGTGGAGGCTTCTTGGTCTTAGCTATGAGGAATTCATATTGTTCAAAGACAAGGAAGAGACAGCAATGCCAGAGATAACTAAAATATTACATTCATACCATGTGAATTCCATACATCCAGATTCATCCTATTCTGCACTTCCTACTGGAGATGTTATCTGCAAAACTGTGCTATCCTCTGCTATAGATTAATCCTCTGCAATTTTTGGTTGACTGCTTGATAATGAAATTCATAAGGTAGAGAAACAGATACGAAATCTGTTATTAGAAGCCTGACAGTATCTTTATCTTTTGCAATAAATATGGTACAGAAATTCTCACTTTAATCTCAATTTTGTCCCACTTTGAGTGGGAAAACTCAAAACTGCTTAGATGAGAAATCACAAGTTAAGAGTTGTGGTGCTCACTGTGCCAAGACAGCTTAAAACAGTCATGACCTTGTAGATGAAAAGGAGTAATGGTCAAGCTGGGCACCACAGAGTCCTGCAAAAAAGAATCATTGGGACAGAGGAACAATTGATCATATTTTTGGTTTGGATTCACTCCCACAAAGTGGAAAAAGGAATTACTGTAATTTCTACTGAGAAATGAAGGCAGAAATAAGCTCTGAAGATCACCAACAATATAAGTAAATGTAATCAGTAAAGGCAATATTGTGCAAAGGCACAAACCCATGATTTATCTCTTTATGCAGCATTATAGAAAAATTTAGAGAACAATGTGGACAAATAATTATATATTTTTAAAAGAATTTTTAAAATTATACTATCATTCTCTATAGCATGGTTGCCTAGTTACAAAGCATAGTCCTTAGAATGACAGGGAAAATAATATTCATACAAGTGTAAAGCCCTCCAAAATGCAAAAAATATTTTGTCTCTCCATCAGAGCAATGCAGGCGTAGAGCCATTGTCTCTTACAAGTTGCCAGAACTAGACACAAACACTTTACAGAATTTTACACCCTATTTGAGGTACAATATCTGTTTCTAGTTCTGTTATTCATATGAAATTGTAAGTGAGCACTATGCAGGGTTTGGAATCTATCAGTCAGAAATTTTAGGCCACTGAGGTAGACAGAAACTCAGCAGCGTGAGAAAACTGTATGAAACAGATTTTTCAAATTTGTTTTATCAGTCACAATAGCTTTGAGGTGCTAAGGATGTTGGTATAAAACTTAAATGGAAAGGGTGACAGTAGGCCACAAGTTTTTCAAAGGGAAAAAAAATTATGCGATTATTCTATAATTGATTTTGGCACTTCATTCATTTAGTCTGCAGCTTTTATGAGTTTGTATGCATTAATTGCATATCTGCTGTTTAAAAGGTTCACCAAAAAGGTCATGTGCTGCTATGGCTCTCTGCAGACATTCTTAGCATCTACCTGAAAACCTTCCAATTTTAAAAGCTTTTAGGAAAAAGAGGGGGCTAAGAACACCAGACTAACACACTGCAGTAAGAACAGGAAAAGCTTTCAGGAAAATGAGATTTCACTCTTTTTATCACCCTGATTACTTTCAATTGTTCTGCAACTTGCAAGAATAAATATAAGACTTTTGAGGTGAAGGATCCAGGTCAGTTTTGCCTTCTGAAATACCCCGGCTGAATTTCAAACATCATGGGTAATCTTCTGGAGCTTATTTGTTCCAGAAGCAGTGGACTGGTAACTGCATGCCAATTTAAGGCTAGAAATAGCCTTTATTAAACTTATATGCTGATACAACAGAAACAACAAAAAAAATATATCTATATTTTATAGTAATTGATTAAGAGATTTTTATCACTGTTGTGGTCATAATTTATATTTTGTTGCTATAATTTATATGAAAGTGGTTCTGTTTCAACATTGTAATAAGATCTCTATCAACTCTGACTGTTATTTTCCATGGCTGATATTTTTCACACCATCCTACTGTGAATAAAATACAAATTTACTGAACAATGCACATTTTCAGGAGTTGGCTTTGATAGTCAATTGCTTCAATAAGAACACAGAAATTTCCAAAATCCTATTAAAACCAGCTTTATGTATGGTTTCATTATTTTTCTTCAAATTATAGGATAGTTTGTAAGAAAAGCAGTTGGAGTTACTGGGATTTTTTTTTTTTCTCTATAACAGTAAGAAGATGATTAGACAGATGTCTCATTGCATATTTGTTGTAGACCAATGTGATTTAAAAACACTAAAAATATAATATCCTTTAAAATTAAGCTTAGTATTGTAACATTGTGAGAATTTTTGTTATAGTGTAGTGTATCAAACAGCTTTCTATAATGTAATTAAAATAATATAAAAAGTAAAATTGTAAATTCACCAGATAAAGACAGACATCAGAGGAGAGTAATATTGTGAGCAATATTGCAAGAAAATACTTTATTAATACTTTCATCCCCTTATCCCTCTTCATATTTACTGTGAAATAATTCAAGCAAATGCCACCTAAAGGAAGACTGTAATAAAACTGCTCTAACAGGGATAAGGGCATTCTCACTGCACAATAGTTTTATATCATTCTAAGACTGTGCCGTTGAGCTAGAGTTTGGATTATTTTTAATGTAAAGACAGTAATTCCAGTTAGTTCCACCATTGTTTTAAAGTTTCATAAATTCCGGCATTAGTCTGTATCACATGTTGATCTCTATAGACTTAATAATTTAATGGCAGTGTCTGATAAATCGGAGTGGTTAAAAGGTGTGAGGCCTTATGTGAATTTGCTGCTGAAAAAAAAAATCATAAGAGCATTGAGCACATTACATGTCCACTTCAGACCTCAATTTATTAGTTTCCTGAAGTCTAAATATCTATGGCTATGAGAGGAGTTTATCTACTAGTTCTGGACACACTGAGTCCAATGGTAAGGAACAGAGTGGATGGAATTGTCATTTGCAGCATGGTGAATGTTGCTCTAATAACAGTTTTGAAGTTGGGAAGCTCTTAAGTCTGTTTTGATGGGTATGTTCCTGAGGTCCCCTAGTGTTTTCTGATTCTACTTGACCTTAAAAAATACACTGAGAATTTGGACAGCTAAACTATTTTACGCATTTCACAAACTCAAGGATGGGTAGGACTGATCCTTCTTGATAATCCATGAGAGTCAGCTGAGGCCTTGAGTCCCAGAACTCTTTCCAAGAGCTTTGTAATGTTCCTTTTGCAAAGTTTTGACCTTTCATTAGTGTTATTTTTAATACATGTTTTGAATCATCTGGCTAATATCACTCTTGGGTTTTTTTCCAGCAACATCAAAAACCCATTAGCACATAACTTTATGACTTTGTGGTGCATTGATCACTGCTCCTTACTGTATTATTACCTAACTGTATCACCTTCATAAATCACTGTGTATGTGTATATATAGATATTTATATTTATATGAAACAGAAGTGGCTAACTCTTCATGAAACATATAACAAATCCTCCTTTTATATAGTTTTATCATTTTATAGTTTTATAGTCCAAGAAAGTCTTCTAACACATCTTTTAAACTGAAGGCCGTAAATTTTCCTTGCAGATCAGGGAAGTGATAAAGTATATGTATTTTTAATTGAATATATTCACTATTTTTCACTGTGTCTGGTCAGAAACTTTGCAAAATGAAGATATGTTTTTGTATTTTGAGTACCAGATGCTCTCCATAGATTTCTGGCCCCAGGCATCAGTAAAATACTAGACATTAAATTCTATTAAAAAAAAAAAAAAAAAAAAAAAAAAAAAAAAGGGGGAAAAAAAAAANAAAAAAAAAAGTGGGGAAAAAAAATGAGCACTTTGAGAAGGCAGTCTTAGTAATGCAAATTTTAAAAAATTTTTTAGTGCTGTTTACCATTTTTCCATCGCCTCTGCCCTCACACCACTTTTGATTTGTGTTTGTGCACAGCCAACTTATTTACCACCTGGCTTATGGACTCCTTCCAGCTGAATATCGGGCAGCCAGAATTTGAAATAGACACACCATTGGCTGGAGTGATGGATGACCCACTCTTGCCCATTTAAAGGTTCCTATGTCTTTCTACAATGTTCAATATATTCACTGCACTGAGTAGTCATTTTACCTTGAGAAGTTAATGGTTAAGCACTGAGCTGGAAAATATCCACTGTATGAAATGCAATCAGAGGACTGATGGCCTGCTTTGTCTTACTTGCCAAAGATATGAAGACCCTCCAGTTCCACATCAATCACTCTTTTCTTTCAATATCCATTTAAAGGCACTGGGAAAAATTATGAGACATCATCTAAACTACCAACAACACAGATAATTTTTTTGTCCCAATGGATGATAAATCTCTTATTCTGTAAAAGGTACTCTCTGTCAGATAGGTCCCGAGTTAGAATTAAACCTGCTCAGATCTGTAGGTAATGCCATATGAAATGCATAGACTGCGTTGTTTTTTCTGGTGTCTGTAATGAAAATTCATTCTCCTGTCCCCTACCAGGCTTTCTTTAGGAAACTGAGACTGTTGATGTTTGATGAGTTTTCTCATAAATGTCACTGAAATCTCTGCTTCCCCCTCCTGTATGTTTCCTTTTAATGGCTGAGTTGAGTCAGAAGCTCCTTGTTTATCCATGCAGGCCTCCTACTGCTTCTGCTTGATTTCCTGCTCATTAGTATGGACCACCCTTGAGGATGGAGAAAGTGATCCTTGATAATGAACCAGCTCTCTTTCACCTCTCTTTTCTCCAGGGACGTATTTCATGGCATTCTTCCAAGCAGATCACTGAAAAAGGCTAAAGTCTCCTCTGCTGTAGTCCAGGTTTATAGTCCTAATTTTGCCTTGTTCTCTCCACTCCATCTTCTGAACTCCCGCCATCATAATCACTGCAGCCAAGGATGCTTGCAGCCTCAGATCCCTAAAGGGCCCTTCCTTGTTTGTATGACATGAGCAAAGCAGCTCCCATCATTATCTACCCAGTCAATGCACCCCAGAAAATATCACCGTGATTCTAATTCCCCATGAGGACCAGGGCTAGTGAATAGGAGGCTTTTTCCAGATCTCTAGAAAAAACCTTATCCACTTCTTTCTGACCAGGCAGTTTGTAGCAGACACCCGCAACATCACCTGTGTTGGTTTGTCCCCTATCCTGACACACAGGCTCCCAACCCTTTTAGCACATATCCCACAGCAGAGCTCCATCCATCTCTGCTGCTCCCTCACATACAGCATCATTCACCCTTCTTGCTACCCTTTCCAAAAGTCTGTCTCCATCCATCATAATTCCCCAACTGTGTGAAGAATCCACCACATTTCTGTGATTCCAATGAGATCATAGCCTTAATTCCTCCTATTTGTTCCCCGTGCTGTGGGCATTAATGTACAGACACTATAGGGAGGCACCCAGATATGCTTATTTCCCAGAATGGGTATGATAGCTTCTCTCATAGTACTGCAGGGTACATAACAAGGATGGGGAGAGAGCAATATTAAGAATGTGTCGTATCATAGCTCTTCTTTGCTGCCGGGGAACTCCCCTTGCAGCACTAAGTAAATAATGTTGTGACCTGGGACTTTTCCTGTATGCTTCATAAATTCTGCACACAAGCAGATAAAAATGCTCATTTATTTCTGAATAGCAGAAAGCCTGAATTGCTACTTAGGGATAACAAACATGGTTCCAGTAGGCTGAGACTACATGATTTTTAGATTGGCTCATCATAAATTCAGGTTTCCTGGCAATTTAGTTTTCCTGGGGATAAGGCACTAACTTAGAGCTCACCACAAGTTAAAAATGCAGAAACCATTTTGGAGAGACAGAGCCATCTCTTGTCTTGCTGTGTCCCGTCTGATTCCCTTAATAGTATCAGATTAATTCCAAATAGTTTTTCTTGTGCCATAATCTATATACAGATCACTGTAAAGACCCACAGCTTATTTCAGTAAAAGACCAAGAGTTCCCTCAGTATTTCCATACTGTGCTACAACAGTTCAATTGTCAAAAACAAATTAAAATTTTGAAAATTCTGCATCCTACAACTACTCTATTGCTCTCTTGCCAGCCTAAAAGTAAAGAGTTCCCTTTGGTCGAACAGTGCAAAAGTTCCACTCCATTGCTTAGAAGATATTTTCCTTCTCTTAGCTCTAATCTTGCATACACTTGACAAAAGGCAGCAGGGATGAAGATTGGGAAATGCTTTGACGACATCATAGGTAGGCATGGCATAAGTGGGATCCTGCTGTTTCAGGCTTTTAGGTTGGCTTTAGGTCTACAGTGAGGGGCAGAGGAAGGACACCATCAAGAAGACCCAGTGCAGTAAATGCATATGGCAAATAAAAATCACTCAACCTAACTCATGTACTTCTCATCTGTGCAAGTTTATATTATTCTGCAAAAGTAGAAATAAACTTATGTTTAAGATAAGCTTACCAGATTCATTTGGAGTTTTAGTTCCCAAATCTACTGATACTTTCTTGTTCAACATAGCTTCAGCAGGATGCTATTTGTAGGTGAACTGATATTTATCATTAGTTTTGATATCTCTACATATATCATGTGAAACATTTCTTTAAAATGCTTGCAGTTTCAAACTTTGGGGAAGTTTACATATTAAAATTTATTCAAGATAGGATAAAATTTATATATTGAAGTAGATTTAAGAGTGAGATAAAATAACTCTTCTGTATTTATTTAATGGATGAGAGGAGTCAGCATCTTCTGCAGGTGCCTACCTTGAGCACCCATCTTAGCAGGGGATAAATTACTCTCTGGAAGTTTCTGTCCATGTTGACTGTAGAAAATGTAAATGGTCAGTTTGCAATTACTTAAATTACAAGAAACTTAGTTTGTAGGGGTGTAAAAGTAAGAGAGGTGAATTTTATTTGTAAATACCATCCATATTAAAATCTTATTCTTTTTTAATGAGAGAATACTGCAGCATTTGTCCTGTTTTATTACAGGTGTATCTTGAAGGGAAGAAGTCAGAACTGCCTGGGATAGCAGAAACACAAGAAAATCAATGCCTTGTTCAGAGAATAAACATGCAGGGGAAAAACATGAAAAAAAAAACCCCTCCTCGTAAAAGTTGTCAATTAGCTGGTTAATCAAAAAAGAGAGCAGATACAGGCTTTCATGAAAAAATGTAGTAATAACTGTTCCTTGAAAGAAGGTAAGCATATCTTTGAGTAATGGTTGGCTGGAGCAACAGTGGATAGACTGAGAGAAAATTTTAAATGCATTTGTTTTGAGGAGACTAACAAATAGTGATGCAGTCCTCTGATTTTGATTTTTTTTTCTTTTTTCTGAATGTATTTTGTTAAACTGGGGGGAGAAAGCCTAACCCCCCCAGTTAACCCAGATGAGGATTGTTCCTTAAACAAGAATAACATACACGCAAATGTCTAGCTATTTTACACTCCTCAGAAATTGTTAAACACATGGTTTAAAAAAAAAAAATTATCCTGGCTCTGCAGTAGGTTTAGAATTAAAGTAATCTGTTTTATTTCTGGAAACAATGTGTTCCCTCTTGTTATTGTGGTCATGTTAGGAAGAGGAGCGAGCTGTTACGCAAACAGGCTACAGGGAGCTGCAGCCATTCCCGGAGGGGGGGGCTTGGTGCATCCTGGTGTCCAGCTCAGCTGGATGGAGATAAAGCAAAGGCAAGCTTGAAACGGGAGCATTATGCAGTTAATCTCATGCTGGCTTTAAAACTAACATCTCTGACAGAGAGGGTCACAACAAAGGAATGATACAGAGAAAAGGGCGAGGAGCATGAAATGAGTGAGGTGTCACCGTTCAATGAGCAATTTGAACTGACACATGCAATTGTTTGGGATGGGCAGGATCCCACTCTGTGCAAACTGTATAGGGTGGCTATGTTCTCAGCAAGGAGCAGAGTATAGCTCCTGGAATGAATAATGGAAAATGTCTCCCACCTTCCTTGTTCGTCTTCCTGGTAGCTCATTGCTTTGCCTCACTCTAAATTCAGTAAGTTCCATTTTTACTATTGATAGTCTCAGTATTTCATCGCCAGTGGAATAATTGATTCTTTCTTCATGGCAACGTTATCTTCAATGACAGGTAACTCTCAAGCATCTGGAATTTCATTTTAGTTTGGACAGGCATCCTAATATTTAGATGATCCTTTGAATCATACATGAACTGTAACTCTCTGAACCTGAGCTGAAAATGTGACAAGTACAATGTTTTAAATGAGTTTTCAAAGACTTTTAATTTTAGTTACACATGGAAATATAGAGAAAGCAATATCCCTCTAGTATGATGGCATTTTAAGTGGGGAAAAGGAAAGGCTTGAAAGTTTGTTTAGGGTGCAGAAGAATAAAGTCCATCTTACTATATGCAGAATTTTAAAATTAACAAGTTTCTAGTTTAAAAAGTTGAGATTTTTGTATCTTAAGAAGGAAAAAAAAGTTGTCTAAAAGTAGCTTGATGAGTGAGAATCATCTTGTCTAATTACAGACTTCTAAAAGTTGGATATCTGAGTCTATTCTCCTTTTATAGTTAATAGAATCATCTTCAGAGCACCATTTGCTGACCTGTCTTAGATGCCTATCTCAGGAGGAGACGAATGACTCTCTGGAGACCTCTGTTTCTGTCTGTTGAAAAGAACTGAGGATAACAACATTTTCAAAACACTAAGGCTGTGGAATAGAATTTCCAAAAACTTTGAATCAGACCATATGGAAGTCAAGTAGAGTGATTCCTGGTATTTGCAGGAATCAAGGGCAGGAGCTGTGGAATGCAGTGCTCTACTTCACTTAAGTTTTGTATTTATTTATGGGTTTATTATTGGAAAAGATTGCAGGTAGCAACTTGTTCCACATCAGCTACAAAATAACTTGGAAAAAAAAAATTATATTCAAATTTATATTCCAGTCCAAAGCTTTGTTCCCTTTTTTTATTTTATCCAATTATTACTGAACTTCCAGCTGTCTGAATACGTGAATTCAGTTGTGATACCCAGATGATGAAGTGCAAATAGATCACAGTTATAGATTATTTTTTTACCCTTGACCATTTCAGAATCACTTTGCTGACTGCTTGACCTCAATTTTTTTTAACTTCTAAAATCACAGAAAATTAGAATACCATGAGCTGGAAGTGACCCACAAGGATTATTGAAGTCTAACTCCTGACCCTGCACCAGACAACCCCAAGAATCACACCACATGCCTAAAATAGTAGTACAGCTTTGAAGAGATAGTCTTGAATATTTTCCCCAAAAATGTAGCCATAAAGGTCTCATCTTTTCTTTCTAACATAGACTAACCTTGAGCTCTAAATTGCTGAGATAGATATATATATATATTTATATGGAAATCAGGGACAGCTTTACTTATTATGCAAAATCCAGGAGGAGAACAAAACTGGGGCTATATTGAACTGGGAAATGCCAAACCCTAGTTTTCAAGTGAGTCCACAGTGTAAGTTGTAATGCAGCTGGGAAGACCATAACCATCTTAGAGTTACTGAAAGAATGCTTTAGGTCATTTAGAGACCTCAGGGCATTTACCATTCACATCTTTCTCCTCCCATACTGTAGCTACAGAGCTAGACCATTCAGTTATCTGGTTTGGCACTCAGGAGATAAAAAATACTTCATTTCTGTGACTGTGGATACTGAGTAGTTATTTATGCCAATGCAAATTGTGTATGCTCTCCTACCATCATGGCTTGTGTCAGAAATAGTGTGGCCAGCAGGACTAGGGCAGTGATCCTCCTGCTGCACTCAGCACTGGTGAGGCCACACACTGGAGCCAGTATTCAGTTTCGGGCCCCTCACTACAAGAAAGATGCTGATGTGCTGGATCATGTCCAAAATAGGGCAAAGAAGCTGGTGACAGGTCTGGAGCACAAGTTCTGTCAGGAGCGGCTGAGGAAGCGTAGCCTGGAGAAAAGGAGCCTCAGGGGGGACCTCCACAACTACCTGAAAGGAGCTGATGAGTGTTGGTGAGTACTACTACCTGTAGTGAGGCAGGGGTCAGTCTCTTCTGCCAGATAACAAGTGACAGGATGAGAGGAAATGGCCTCAACTTGCAGTAGAGGGGATGTTCAGATTGGGTATTAAGAAAAAATTTTCACAGAAATGGTAGTCAAGCATTGGAATAGCCTGCCCAGGGAAGTGGCTGGAGATATTAGAAAGATGTGTGGATGTGGCTCTTAGTGACATAATTTAGTGGTGGACACGGCAGTGCTGGGTTAAGGGTTGGACTCGATGATTGTACAGGTCTTTTCCAACTTAGATATGTCTGTGATTCTGTTTGACTTCCAGTCCAGTCTGCAGGGGGCTGGAACATTAGCATGCTCAGAGCATGGTAAACTTCAGGTATTCTAAAAAATCTCTGGAAAACACAAAGGGTCTTAACAGTAAGAGGTAGTCTGTCCTGAAGTGGCTGAGTGGAATGGTAAACAGGTTTTACGTGTAAATGTTTAGAATATTCCCCAAAATTCCTGTGTGGCAATGCTTCTCAAGTAAGGATTACCCATTTTCCTCATTTTAACTTTCACCACATGCTCTCATTGATGGAATTGTCAGGGAAGCTGAAATCTGAAGAGCACACTATCACAGTGGGCATGCAGAAAATGAAAGCCATGCTTGAAGCAGAGCTCCCATCCACCAGCCCTGCTCATGAAGCAAGACCACCATGTTCACAAGAGTCCACAGAGGGAAAATCAGCTGCCAGATGAGAGAGTAAACCTGAGTGGCACCTGTCCAGGATAAAGGAGTTATCGTGCTGTATTTCCCAACCACTTGAAGGGATTTTGAATGACGACATGCAGCCAGAACTTCAGTTTTTACATTGTTTCCAAAGCTGACAGGGTATTCAGAGCTTTGTTCTGTTTTTACCAGCTATCATGGTCTTGGCTCGGAGGCTAAGAGTGGCACATCTTTAATCGCTGCTGAACTCTGCAGCACCTGGGAGCTGCTGGAAGTTTGCCATCTCCCTGCCAATAAGACCTGGCTCAGCTACTTTTGTAAGCTCTGATGAGATCTCAAACTGATGGGTTGCTGCAAATGTTGTTAGTGTAGATAATGTAACACTTTTATTCAAAAGCATAAGGAAAATTTGTGGTTTGGATTTATTTTTTTTAAATTTCTTTTAGTCTTTATTGAGCAAGCTGCTCAGTGGATGAGATGACAAAAATGTGCAAAGAATACGTACCACAGTGTGCATGGATGTCTGATCATATGAATTTAATTTTGAAGAGCTGAAAATGCTTGGTTAAGTGGTTCTTTGTTGCTTTAAGTATGTGAAAGTTTCCCTGTGCTGTCTTCCTGTATTTTTTCTAAGGTCACTTGCTCTTCAGTTGCAATTCATGCTATATTTACTTATTTATTATTTTTCTTATAAAGAAAACTGTAACATCAGTCTGTAAATATATCAAACAAATACAAATGCTTAGTGTTTGAAGAGAGAAGTTCCTCCATCGCATGTTCTGCTAGTATAGGATGTATTAATGGTGAGAAGTTAAAATCACTTCACCTCTAAATGGCTGTTCTAATTGTTAATTGAATTAACTGCTGTCATTAACTTAAGGTCTGAAACCTAAGCCCTAAGTGATAGTTTGAGAAAATAAGCTGAACATTCCTCCCAGCATTTTTTGGTAGGTTAGTAGGAACTGAAGTTTTGAATGGCATTCTGGTTTTACATAACATTTGCCTGCCTCTGTAAATAACATTTTTATTTGCTATGTCTGAATCAATTGTGCTAGGACAGTAAAAGTGCATTAAATGAGCCCCCAATAGACATGAAACAGCAAGACTAATACATTTTTATACTTTCAAATAAAATATTGTGAGTGTCTGGGGGAGGAGGTTTTATTGCATGTTAAATGCGGGACTTGGAACTGCCAAGTCTTCTACCATCTTGGTCACTGACTTACCTAAGAAATCTGGTGTTTGTTGTGTATGTGGTTACAGTGCCAATCTACATTAATAGAACTCTGAAATGACATAACCCTTCATAATTCAGGCTACTCCCAGCCCCGATCAGCTGGGGAAGCTGTGCCAGCAGTAACAGCGGTGGCTGCAGCTGGGCTCAGAAAGGCTCTGGTGAAGGACATCTCTCAGCCAGGTTCCAGCTGCCCAGAAAAACGTCTTCACAGCTTTCAGTGAGTGACTATCTGTGAGTCACTCTATCTGTCCTCTTCTCCTCCCTGTGAAAACTGGTCCTAGACTTTGCAAATCTCAAGATTTTCCTATTAAGTCTGTCTGTGCTTCTTGAGCAAGCATTGGTTTAATTTTTTTTTCCTAAGTGAGTAAATTCTAATCAATCTAAAGTGCAAGGATGTGGAGAGAGAGGAAAAAAAGGAAGGAAAATCCTACCTTAACTATGAGGGATGACTTATCTCTCTTTACAGGCAAGAAATCCAATAGAATCATTGCCTGAGGATCAACAGTGACTTTGTGGCAATACTCTATTGCCTGAATGCCCAAGTTGCAAAATTATCTTTCACTAAGGCCAGCTGTCATTTAACATAGAGAGATACCTCATTTTTGAAGATACATAAGTAATTCATGCTAATACAAAACGGAATTAATTTCAGTGGAGAAAAATACTTCTTTCCAAGTGGTTGAAAGCCTGTTGGCAATATACAAAACCATCTTTTCATCTGGAAAGACTGTTTTCCTGTCATGAACTTCTTTTTATAAATTTAAACCATCCTGTACTGTGACAACATTTTATGTGTCTTATCTCTATTACAGCAAGTCAATAAAAATATATGTTCTACCAACTGTTTCCAATTACAAACTAAAACTCTGCTGAGACTTATCCAATACAGTAGGGGTCAAATCTTTGGAGAGGGGGAGCAGCTGGGACTCCTATGGCTCAACTGATTAGCACCGTCTTACTTTGGAGGCCTGAATTTTACAGAGTAAATGATCTAATCACCTACCCGGGTTTAGAACTATCACAAGTTAATAACTGCACTGCAGCCATATCTGCAAAATATTACACAATAAAACAAAATGAAGGGAAATAATCTCTCCTGAGTGCCAATAATTTAGATTTACAGGGTAATCCATATGTATTCCAGCTCCTAACAGATTGCTAAAATACTGTTTGGAGACTTCTATTTCAAATCTAGTACATTTTATTATCATTTCGGAGGTTACAAAATTGAGGAATAAATTAAAAAGCTAAAATGGGGAAAACAAACATTTACAGATTGGATTTAGGCGTTCAGAAGTGTGAAGCAAAGCTCCCTCTTTTGAAAGGACTTCATTAATGTTTAATTAGCTGAGTTGCAAACTGGAGCTCACTCCCCGGTGTCCCCTTACACAGGCACAACACGAATTGCTCTCCCTCACAAGGGGGGAGACTGGCTTTGGTGGGGTTATCTAGCAGCATCCCAGGGATGGCATTTTTCAGCAGCTGGTCTCAGAGCACTTCACAATGTCATCATAATTGTCACCATTGCAGTCAGAGGATACATAGGATTACCAGGCAAAACAAGACAGGGATCTGTGTGGTGACAAGATACAGGCCTTTGTTTTGTGAATTTCTGGAGGTGAGGCCTGGCATTTTGAACATCAGTTCATTTTGCTCATTGGCTGCTTGGTGCCAGAAATGGCAGCGCACTGTCATGGACACAGTGCTCATTGAATGCCATACCAATATTATATTTTTCTAGATATAGAAAAATACTATAGTTATCTCAGGTGTTCAGGGATAGGTAATTTTTCCCCAATTCACTGAAGAGTAGTAATTTCAACCAAAGCTTCACAAGCAATAATGAAAAAAAACCCAAACCAAGAAGTAATTTGATATAATTTTAGAAATATTGTTGAAACTTACCTGGATGCAGTAATACAGGAAGTCTATTTCTTAAAGGTACAGTTCATAATTAACTCTAATCTTTTCCATGACACTAGTCAAATACAGAGATTTCACACTGGGCAGGACAGAGTGTCTCTGAGCTTCACCAGAAGAAGACCAGAATACATTACCAAACATTAACCTTCTTGCATCTTTCCAGCTAGAGGTACTATGCTAATGAGAATGCCCATTGAAATCATTGGAGTTGTGCTACTTCTTCCCTTGTCAAAGTGTCTGGCTCAGTGCCCTTGGACTGGTCCCCTTTTCTTGTGTATTGCAGTGTCTGTTACGCTATACATGAAATAGGCTTAACCAGAAGACAAAACAAAATATGACCATGGAAATCAATTTGGCCCCTGAATTAAACTTGCCCTGTGTGTGCTGTACTTGGCTGCACAGCCAGTGTGTTTCCAAGCTTCAGTCACAGGGAGCAAAGCCAGGTCTCCAGGGCTCCAGCAGGTCAGAGCAGCAGCACCCAGGCTCGATTTGAGCTCTCTGCTCACTGAGGGCCACCGCGTCAAACATGGCCTTCAACACTTTACTGACTAGCCATGATTTTAAACAAAATAATTAGATGGTAACACACTTTGTAAATCTGAGGCTCTGCTTCATTTTCATATGTGCCTAAATAAATCAGAATCTTTCTCCCTGGCCAGAAGTATATAAGTATTTACTGTAATGATTGCAATAAGGGCTTGGAAACCAAAGTTCAAGAACATTATGAATATGATACATACTAGTAAATGGACTTGTGTTCATGCCAATATCTGAACTCACAGTGACTTACCAATTAAATCCCAAGTAATCTGAAAACTAAAATTTTGCTAATAACCTTTTCCCAAGGAAAGGCTACAGTCTTTATCGAACAATGTATTTTTTTGTCAGAGAAAGTAGATTTTGGAAACCTTTAAATTCCCTAGGCTAAAATACTCATATGGTAGCAGACCTTAAGCAAACAGTAATTGACAAATGCAGAGTTTTTTTCTGAAATGAACTCTGAAGAGAATTTTCAATGTACAGTACAAAGTGATATCAACTCCAGCATAGGTAAGGGAGGTAAAGGAAAACATTAGAAGACAGTGTAAATATGATGGAGCTTTCAGAAACAAATCTTGCTTTCCTTTTGGTTACGATAACTGTCAGGAACAGTATGAGAAAGAAAAATCTCTTAGTTGTAGTATGGCACATTTCATTAATATCAAAGTACACAGTTTTAGGCCCAACAGGAAAGGTTAAAAAAATATGTGATTAAAGAGAATCATCAAAGGAAGGAAGCCATAAAGGTCAGATATTTCCAGTTACTGACTGATTGGTTTGGTCAATGACGATGCTCATTAACTGCCAAGAAGTGCCCTTCCTGTCAGCCTCTCTTACATAAACAATGAAATACACAACAACGTTGATCAGAAGCTATTAGATGATCACATGTGGAAGCTGGTCCCTCCAAAATGCCATGGCATTTGCTGTGCTAAATGTGATACTGGTGTTCTTACTCTTTCTTTCTCTAATTCACCTCTTTTTCCCCTATGCAGTCACACACACAAAAACCCTGAGAGCATGCCACCAAATGGCTGGTGGCTGTCACAGTGCCAGATGAGAAAAAATCCTGAGATTGATCAAGTGATTAATCTTGTGTTAATATATAACTGAGGAGACATGAAGATTTTATAAGCAAGGACAAAAAGGTATAATTGGATATGGTAACTTTTGTGTTCAACAGAAGAACTGCTGGGAAGAGGAAAAACAAGTAATTATAACAACCAGAAAAGGATTAAAGAGATTTTTTTTTCCTACTGGGTGCAAGCACCTAGATGGCAGAAAGCCTAGAATTTGATTACTTTTGAATTTTCTAAATTGTTTTCATGAGAGGAACTTTTTTGACCCATATGAATCAGAGAGAAAGCTTTTTAGAGTTGAGGAATACTAATTTATAAGAAACCTTTCCTCCTATTGAGATGCTCAGGAATACACCAACTACTCAATACTTTTACTGCTTGCTTTTTAAAAAAATCTCTTCCTGAGTAGGTCAATGTGTTGCAGAGAAAAAAAAAATCATAACCTTCAGTAAGGAATAAAATTGAAAGTCCTGGAAAAAATGCATTCCTTCCTTATGTTTTAAGGTAGCCTTTCTGTGGGATTCTGCCCCTGGGTGCTGGGTGCCTTTGGGTACTCCCCAGATAGGGGAGACCCTTTTATCTCAGTTCTGTGTAAGGAAGAAGACTCCAGATGCTCATTATGCTCTCAATCTTCTTGTGTATTAATACATTATCAGCAAACCTGGCACTGTCCCAACCAGACTCAATACTCAAAGCAACCCACCACCGAAATGGCTCAAAATGGCTCCAGAGTGTGCAGTTTCAAGGTCTTTTATAATCACTTTTACCCAATGAACAACAGAAATGTTTTTGGTTTTTTTTCTTTACCAATGACCATTTCTCATCCATCTCTGTAACTGAAAACTGCAGCAGATCTTTAGCCAATCACCTTTGTGCTACCAACACTGCAGGACAGGGAGTTCATGAAGAAGAAGCATTATGGTACAATGCCTTGTTCCCTTCATCTTGACTCCATGTTAACTCCCTAAACCCAAAGTTTCTCACCTTAGTGACACACTACACTAATTTCTATTATCTCTCTTACTGTTTTATGAATCCTGGTTTATCCAGGGATTTTTTGGAAGCTCTTCTCCATGGATGAGGGTCAAAGTTAGTGTTTTCCCAGGGGCCAGGATCCTGGGTTCCTAAATCTTTCAAGGCAACTGTAACAGTTCAGAAATAAGTAAATAGCAAATTTCAAAATTATAAAGCATGAGATTTTTCTCCCTGCTTTTGCTTATGATTTTACAGAAAAGGATACCATTTTCCTAATGCCACATATATTTTTTTTCAATTCTTTGTTGTATTTGACTGTTGAAATTTATTTTCTATGTGGGTAAAACATGTGGTTATAAAAAACAGTTGAACTGATAAGTAGTCACAACAAACCACAGCAATTTTTTTTATTCTTGTAGGAGGCTGAAGGATTGACAGCTGGAGAGATATTTTCCTGTGTCAGTATGTGCAGGGATGTTGAGCAATTTCTCTGGAGAGGATGATGCTACTTATTTGTATCCCACAAGCGACCTCCCCTG
The DNA here is from genome assembly GCA_013396955.1 of Regulus satrapa. Classification (NCBI taxonomy): domain Eukaryota; kingdom Metazoa; phylum Chordata; class Aves; order Passeriformes; family Regulidae; genus Regulus; species Regulus satrapa. The sequence goes on along the minus strand of VWZN01009447.1, from coordinate 678,607 downwards.
CTACCTGGTGCAGCTGGCCAAGGTTGGAACTAGGCAAGCGCTCATATGTCTTTTCCATTTGTTTAAAGCTCATTAGCATCCATTGAGCTGTGCTGTTCCAGCTTCAATATATCAACGTTAACAAAACATTAATGCTGTACTGTTGGGGTAAAAGAAAACAAAGTCTCATTTGAAATGCAAACATGTAATGAAATGCAGCCTGTTGCCCCCACTTCAGATTCCAGGGACTGATGGCAGGATCTTAGTAAAACCCCAGGCAAGCTGTGAAACTCTGACGTCTTTGCTAACCTGTGTCTGTGAACCACAGGTATTTAGAAGCAGCTGTACCTCCTGCAAAAGGCTCTTGCTGTAGCATCATAAAAGAACTGCTGAAGCTTTTAATCTGGAAGCTCCTACCCTGGGAAGCTGAGTTTGTGAGGCACAGCTGTTGTACAGCCCTCTCCAGCAGTGCTGAAAATGTGGCAGGGAGTGGAGTAGGAGCAGACAAACCCGTCAGGGTTTGCTTGCTGGGCTGCCTGTCCTCGGGCAGCCCCAGTCCAGGAGCTCAGACCCTCCTTAACTCTGTCTTCCCAGGGCTGAGCGTGGTGGTCCCTCAGCAGGTACTGCTCCACCAGGGGTTTGCAGCACGAAGGCTCTGGGGCACCTGCAGGACCTTTGGCCTCCCCTGGGAAGGAAGGCCTTAAATTCATACCTGATGCTGCTGTGAGCTGTCACTCACAGAGCAGAGAATTTTTCAGCAAAGCCACAGTGGGACCAAGCAGAAGTATTTGGAAGAAAAAGATTCCTGAATAGCCTGGGCTGCAATTGAAGCCAGAAACCATGCAGAGATAACTTGCCTTCACATTACAGACCTCTAACCCCGAAGCCCTGGGATAAAAAAGATGTTATTTAAATGAAGGAGCAGTATATAGCATGCATTGATTTTGAGGGAAGTTATTTATTCAGCATTTCAGCATGCTGGGAATATTAGTTCAGCAGGGAGAGGCTTGTACTGTGCTTCTGAAATGCTCCCCAGACTTTATGTGGAGAATCATCTCAAGAATAATTAGCTCCTGTGCCTGTTCATCTGGAAAGGCAAGGGGTCCATACGGACACTGCAGGTGTAGGTAGAGGGCAACTGCTGTGTTAGAGAAAGCATAAGCAGACTGACTGATGAGAAAGACATGACTATCCTTTGTGTTAATAAATGCAAAGTGCTTCCTATTAAAAGAGGTCTGTGGGTTTGGTCTAGGCTTGTTTTGTTTGGATTGTTTTTTCACAGATAAAGCCTATATAGGAAATGTTTAAATGTTTAAATATTTAAATGATTTTTTTTTTCTCCATACTTGTTCTCTGTGAACAGCAATTAAATTTCCTGGCAGGAATACAAGTGATAAATATGAATTGCATTTTGCGTGGTATTTATAGAAAAATAATTTTAACGTTTGCATTCACAGAATTAATGGTTCTTTTAATAATCTGTCATGTTCCCTCAGAAAGAAGAAACTACAGCTCATGACTCTCATAATTTGATTTTTGGAAAGTGTTTGCGAAGCATAGGCAGCAAGTGAACATCAGATAAAAATTAGTGCTGAGATTCTACTAATTACTACATTTAATATTATTATTTTTATTCATAAACAAGGTAAAAATAATCAAGAAAAATTTTATTAAATATTTATAACAAAATACTTTTGATGGAATGCTCATTCTAAGGTATGTGCATGTATGCATTAGTTAACAACACATACCTCCTATGGGGCAACTCGTAGGATACTACCTGAATGTTTGTCATGCAAATAATTAACTATTTCAGTGTGACATGAACAGGGTATACAGGACATGCAGCACACCAATAGCAAGAAATATTGCACATGATTTACTACAAGGGGAAAAAAAGGCTGTAACATGAACCAATAATTTCTTCACTTAATCCAGGAATAAAGATAAAAGGAGAAGAGAAAAATACAGTTAACTCTTCCCCAGGGTGTTTGAATGAGAAAAGTGCTGAACTGTGAATCAGAATTGAATAGACAGAAACATTAGTTCCTTTCAAAAGGATGTTTGCCTTACAGAGATCAGATATTGTAATAGCACAGATCTGGCTCCTTGCCTATGCTTTGCAGCTTGCAAATGAGTATTTTCCTTTCTCAGCAGCTCTGCAGTAAAACCCACAATGAAATCACAGAAATATAGTGAAGATCTCTCCGAAATGACCACCAATTTCAGAACACCAGAAACTGATGCTTGATTAGCAAAGCTTCAGGTAAGGGCCCTCTGTTCCAGACTCACTGTCATTGGAAAAACAAGCAATGAATACCTCTGAAAACAGTGCTCAAAGAGGCACATTATCAAAGGTGACTCATGATGCAGGCACATGCCAGACAATAATTTTTTTTTAAATAAATTCTACCTGCTATTGAATTGAGATGTGCAAGAACATGTTTTCATGGTAGGTTGCAGAAGAGAGTTACCCTGAGTTCTGAGCGAGCTCTAGTTTCTGGTGCTGAAGACCTGATGTCTCAACCCACATTAAGCTCTCCCCTGCCCCGTGCAGACCTTTGCAAGCCTGAGCTACTTTGATATTCATATTTTCTTGCAAACTAAAACTGAACAACCTGGGGATGCTCTGCTGCAGCTGCACTAGGTAAGCTTATTTAAATCATCAGGACCACTGAAAGCTGGTTGTCCTGTTTCAGTTGGGTCTCCCAGTTTTAAAGACTAACAAATAGCTGGCCAATCTCAGGACAGAGCAAAAAATGTCGTTTCAGCTTATTAGCTTTGTCAAGACTGAAGTCACCACTGCAAACTGTGCCACTGGCAAGTTTGGGTATTAAGGTGGAAGGAAGGACATCAAAGAGGAGGGAGACAAATGTGTTATTGCCAATTTAACCATGTATCTGATTCCCTAACAAAATCTTTCACGCTTGTACTGTAATTGCCCGCAGCTCTCTTGATTTTATCTACATCAGTATTTTGCTTATGTTTAAGGTCTCAGACTTCTGAGAAGCACATTAACTTATTTTTCATAAACTATTTCTAGCATATTTCTTCTCCACTGTCCTGTTAACATCATCACAGAGTCATTCAGAGTGGAAGGGACTTCTGGAAGTCTCTCTCCTTGCCTTCAGCTCAAAGCAAAGCCAACACTGAACACATGGCTAAGTGACCTTCCAAGGCTGTCAGTCCCTGGCCTTTTTCAAAAGAGTACCGTTTTTCATAATGATTTACTTTCAGCTATGGGTCACCATCTCAAAGACTACCACTGTTTTTCCTGTCCAACAAGAGCTCAGTGCCTGATGTCTGAGGGCACCCATCTTTTCACAAAAACAAGATAAAGGTCTAGCGTGAGATGACAGCCCTAATCACACTACTCTTAGCTACACTGGAACAGCTGACTGAAGCAAAGGATTCCATAATCCCAATATCCCACCCTTTAAAATGAATGTAAGCTTTACAATAGATTCAAACATAGCGCAACTCAGATTAACAGCGTGCTGCTTGCTGTTCCCATCTGTACCTTCCTTACAGACTTGATCACAGAAAAATTTTATCCGTTTGCCTTTTAGGAGACTTTACCGCAGTATGCAAATATTTCAAGGACAGAAATGCTTTCAATGTTTATTCAACATGAACATGTAGGAAAAGAGAAAATAGCAGGCATGAGTTATTTAGGGCAGCCACTGTGAATTCACTGTAGGTCTGGGAAGACTGTCAATACTGAGGGCTTGTGGCAAAATGCTGTGAAAATACAGGAACAAAATCAATTGTAGCCAGATTTTTTCCCTCCCAGTACACATGACAAAATTATTTACAAGTGGCTTATTTAAATCTAGCCAGAAGTCAGCTATTTCAGTGGCCTATTGAGCAGAAAAGATCCCATGTAAGGTAAGGAAGGTCACAGATCCAGTTATATTACCCAGATGATCTCTCTCTGACAGAGTCTTTATAACACTTGCTCTACCTTGCCTTTGTTTCAAAGTGGATGGCTTGTGACAGTGGATTTTACTGCCATTTGTGGTTGGCATTGGCTAGAACTTGCTCTATCCTGACACATCCTTTCACATAATGATGATGAACATAGTGAGAAAAAAAATCGAGAGAGAACGACGCATCTTATTTAAAAAAAAAAAAAAAGTCACTAAGACCATCCTTTCAGGAACCCTCATCTAACCTAAAGCTAAAATCTGCTTTAAACCCCACCCACACTGTGGTCATAGATTTCCTACTCAGCAGCTCTCCATAATCTCAATGCAAACTGCTGCAAAGGCCAGCAAGCTAATAGCTGATCTGGCTCAGTGCCAGCCTGATTTTGACTGTCCCCTTTTACAAGTCTCGGGCATCTCTGCATTGGCAAGTAGCACAGTGTAATTGGAGTGGATCTGTAAGAGTGAAATGGTGGGTGCAGAGCAGCTGAGGGCCAACCTGTCCATATTTTAGGGATATTACTTCAGTCTGTCTCTTGTTTGGGCCCTACACAGGATGCTGAGTGGCCAGTGTGGAGCAAGTGCCTTGCTGGACCCCATCTACTTGGGTCAGCAGAGAGCTATGCAGTGTCTGTGCTCCAGGACCACTTCATTCACACTGAGAATGCAAGTACAGTAAACAGAACAGAATATTTGCTTCCTGAGTAGATTCCTGATCTGAACTAAACTGCTAATACAAGCACATCTTGGGATCACTTAGGAGGGGTCTTGGTCCAGGGAAATCCTTTGTGTAGGAAGAGATTGTGACTGTTTAGTTAATAAGCATCTTTAGTTGCTCTCATTTTCTGTAAATGGTTAAACACAAAACTGATAAGTTTGATGAACCACTGTGAGAGCAAGTAAATAATTTTTCCCAATTTATTGGAAAAAGTAGGACTTTATTGCTACAAAGACAAAAAGATTCAAATCAGGAAATACCTGTCTTTTTTGTAATTTGAAAGTTTAACAATGAGCAGTACAAATCACTGATTTTGGAATCCTTTAAATTATTGGCCTATTCTGTCAAGTTTTGATATGAATTGGCTCCAAAAGTGTGTTAATTTGTCCCAGGCCATCACTGCCAGATGTTGTCATCTTCCAGGCATGTCAATAGTGAGAAACCTGGTCTTATGATGCTTTGTGAGAGAGGAGTGGTGCTCTGGGGACAGCACCATGCATCTACATAGGGGAGATGTTTATTGCTGCCAAATCACAGAAACCACACACACTGTATTCCAGTAAGCAGATTCCTCTGGTTAAACTCCCACAAGTTCGTTTCATAGTGAGCTTGATGGGCATTCAGAGAAATGTCAGAAACAGAATCAGAAGAGCACTCCAGTATGTAGGCATAACCCTCACTGCTCAACTGTTGCGAGTAAGATGATGACATATTCTTTGGGTTTTTTGGGGTTTTGGTGACGGGTTTTTTTGTTTTGTTTTGTTTTTGTTTTTTGGGGGTTTTTTTTTTGGTTGGTTTTTTTAAAAAATTTGTTTTGGTTTGGTTTTGGTTTGGTTCTGGTTTGATTTTTCCTGCTTCTCTTCATTCTGAATGCACTGCAGCACAGTTGTTTATAAAGATAAATGGCTTTCATAGAGATGGAGACTCAGCCATATATACCAAGGAGCATATGCCTGATCAAGCTTCGTGGGTACACCACAAGTGGATAGGGAGCTGTATTACTGACTTTGGGGGATAGCTTAGTTCTCTGGAAAAAGAAAACAGCCTACATCAGACTGAATTATGCAGCAGATAATACAGCAGCTTGATGACTATACAAGAATCCTTATTTTATTCACTCTGTATCCCTCGCACTCCTCATCCAGAAAATCAAAGAACTGAGACTGTAATGACGATGTCTGAATATTTCCTTTCTTTTTAAGCTTTCCAATTCCTTATGTTTGTTCAGGACTTGCCAGCTTTCCTCATGTTTTAAGGGGAATGTGCATAATGGAGAGTTCTGCCTCTTTCTCATGGCTCTATTGTAGCCTGCACAAGCTCTGCCCACTCATTCCAAGCATCTTTTGTTCTGATGTAACATGTTCAAAGAATTCCACTTAAAAAAAAAAAAAAAAAAAGATCAGTTCTAAGCCTGCTGAGCATAACTCCAGTGCATATGAACTTCAAAAACAGCACCCATTTTACAGTCTTTGGGGTTAGGGTGCCCTAAACTCTTGCTGAAAACTCTGAATTTGCAAACACACTTCCTGAAGCCCCCTGAAATGTGAAGGAGCATATGGAAAGATGAACCTATCTTTCCATCAATTTATTCAGCAAATCCTCCTGCAGGGGTTCAGTTGCTATGCTCCATTAAACTGGCAGTGGTTGCCTTGCTTTACATAGCAGCCCAACAGTCCTCAAAGGCAAAAGTATCCAGAGGTTCTGGAAAACCAGGAGCAACAGCCTTGCCCCGAGCAGGTCCCGTGTGCATCCCTCTGCTGCTCCTGCGACTGTCTCGGTTTGTATTCCATCTGCATTGCCTGTTCCAGGCTTGGTGTTTGTTTTCTTGCCTTTGGAGGAGGGAAGGGGGAAGGGAAATATTTATCAATGTCGTTCTTTATTTGCTCTCTTTTTTTTCTCTGGTTTTTTTTTTTTTTTTTT
>VWZN01009447.1:640863-672023 GCA_013396955.1 Regulus satrapa | reverse complement strand
GTTTTTTTTTTTTTTTTTATGTCTGCCCAGCTCCTGAATTCAGCTGCTGCATCCAGAACAAGGGAGAAAGGTGGCTCCACAGCAGTGGCCCATCTGCCTCAGGGTTCATGGAGGGGAGCAAGAACAGAATTTTGTTGTAAAGGAAACGATTCAGAAATCTGGAATTTATTTTAATATGCTCCAGAATATATTCGTTTTATCATTGTCGACATGCAAAGACAAGGTCCCTATTCAAAAACTTTCTAGCATAGATTTAAAACTTTAAAAAGAGTAATGAAAATCAAACAATGCAGAAAGAGTAGATGCACAAATCTGACAATCATATGGTTAATGAAAATTTATAGATGTCTTGGACTTATTGTATTTTGTCGCATTTGTGGAAAATTATATAAAGGCAAAACAAGTTAAATAATTCACAAAAAAGTACATTACAGAAAAATCCAGAGAAAATTGTTTCAGCTGCAGTCCAGCTCAATGGCAAGAGACAATTCTGTTCAAGTAGAAAGGGACCAGATGAGTCCAAAGCTTTACAATTCTTGAAAATTTGGATTATGCAAAACTTAACCCTCCTGCCAAACTGATATTCATTAAGTCATAATTTTGCATCCAAAAATATGAAAAAACACCAAAGATTCAGAAAGAGAAAACAAACAATAACAACAAGAACATAAGAAAACCAAACCCAAACCAAATAAACAAAAAAAACCGACCTCCAACCTGAGCTGGAGCTGAAGAATTATCTATGGTGAAACTAGGAGCAGAATCCAGGCATACCAACTCCCAGCCCTCCTAAGTACTGGACAAGCTCTTTCAGCAAATAAATGTAGACAGGCACTCTTTAAGCAAACACCATATCCTATGCTATGACCCAATATACATACAATACAGTGAAATCTTGAATAATTTATCTACAGTAGGAGTTCATTATTCAAAGACAAGCATACCATGCAGTTTAATGGGAATTTGCTTCATTACTTTCAGGATCCTTCAAATTCATTTGTGACATAAATACATGCTTACTAAAATATTCTTAAAACTTCTGAGAGTCAGCATTCTTTGCAGAAAGAAAATGCCTGATTCCTTTCTTCACTTTCTGTAGTTCATTGCAGTTCTATGGCATTTTCAACAAATTATCTAGAATGTCTGTGTTACTGCTTGTTGAAATGCTACTTAGATTAGTTTAATTCAAAGGTCAAACTATTTTCAGTGTTTAACTAAGTAATTTCAAAACATGCCTTACCATTAAGGGCACAGAGGTGTGAGTATTCAAAACCATATTGCCCTTGCAAAGTATGCATATATTTGAATATTTATATTCCCATTAGCTTAAAATGGGAAGAACAGACACATTGGCTTACTCACTGAATCACGGTGAAGATTCCCAAGGGATTGTCATAAACGTCCATTGTGTTGAAAGTTGGTGGGAGCAGGTGGCAAAGTCCCAGGACACGGCAGTCTGGATGGGCAAATCTGGGCCTCTTTTGGTGCACCCTTCACACGCACACCGGCGCACAGCCCTCCTCTGTGCTCGCCCGCTTCCACTGCCTCTCTCGCACTGGCGATGGCTCCACGGGCACTGCTGCAGCCTGAGAGCTACCAGAGGCAACGGGGGACACGGGGGGGGTTCTGTGGCAGTGACGCTCCCGCACGCCAATCCGTGTCGATGCTGCCGACACGGGAGGATCAATGGGAAAATTGCAATCCCGTGGTCTGGGCTGTAATGATTTAATGACAATTTTAAAAACTGTTGTGTGGTTTCACCTTGAAACAAGCCTTGAGATTAACCTTAACAAATATAGGAAAGCATGTTCATGCGGACTGGATCATGTGTGATTCCAGCCTAATGCTAATGATGTGTCAGTGTAAAGTGGGATAGCTACAGTTGTGCTTTGTTTTCTTTGCCTTGGCTGAAATTCTTAGAATAGAATATAACTTTAGGTGTTGTAATGAAATAAAGCTTTGTTCTGCTTCTTAAAAAAAAAAAAAATGACAGCAAGAGAAAGACTCTTAGACGTACACTCATTGGTTTTCGTGGACTGGTTTGTATTTAACTGACAATGTTTTCCTCTGCTCAGCTGAAGACCACTGATTTTCAAAGAATGCCTCTAGTTTTTGAAAAATATGTCTTTAAAAGGATCTTACACCTCCAGAATTTAAGCACCTTGCAAACACCTGTGAGAAACACAAGTTCTTCATGTGAAGAAACAATATCTCCTTAGCTACTTTACCTTCCTTAATCTACATGGCAATTTAAACACAATGGTGCTGAGATAGTTGCCGAAGGAATAACCTATTCCCCAGTGATTCTGCATGAAGAAATCCTTCAGCTGAGAAAGTCTGACGATAGCTGAGCACTTCCAAGGGAGCACTCCTTCCTCTCTTCAGACACACAGTGCCTTCACTCCAGGAGTGCACCACTGGACACAGCTTCTTTCAGGGAAGGAGAAAGGAAAGATTGTACACTGAGGCTGGGGTGACAGGCATGTGGGAAACTGTGGGAAAGTGCACCAGCCCTTACCCCTGACTACAGTGGATGACGAGACCTGCTGTGTCCAAGCAGATGAAGAGAAGCAGAATGAGAGGGGAAAGTGGTGGCTCCAGAAATTAAGCTGCATACCAGATGTGTGAGTCTTTACCATCAAAGGCAGCCACCATGGAAATGGATGTGCTGAAAGCTGTTAGTTAAATGGCATCCCCATTCCTAACAAGCCAGACCCACCTGCTCTCCCACAGCTCTCACCTTGGCTGACAAAATTACAAAGAAATGCAATCTCCTAGTGAAATGAAAAACTCCAGAACAGAAGTACAGGCAGCTGGGTCACAAACACTGTTGGCATTGCTGCAGTGATGATTGCAGAATCACTGTAAAGGTGGAAGGGACAGCAGTTTAACAAAGATCATTTCAGCTAAAGGATAATGACCAAGGCTAAGGACCTTTCATTGCAGGCCCCAAAAAGAGCAAGACAAGAGAAAACAGAATCACTCCTGTGCAGTGGCTGCAGTGGACTGATATGCACTTGAAAAACCCACACCCAGCCTCCAGAGCCTCACTGCAAAAGCAAAGCTGATGACCTGGTGAGTTTTTACTGTACTGTGCCACTCATATTTTCACACAGTGGAGAAACAAAATTGAGACCATCATGTTTCTTTCCATTAAAAAAGTGCCGATGGAAAGTCCAGAGTCTTGATTTTCAGGACAGAGGCTGAGCACATTCCATCACTAGCCCTGTTGAAATGCTGATGTCTGCAGGGTCTATTACATGACAGCTGGGCACTCTGGTCTCTGCAAATTTGTGGTTGGGCCCTTCTTTAGGGTTCACAATGAGATGAGGTAAACATCTCCACTTGTGCAAAGAGCAGACAGGATTTTTTCCTAAGGTAAGCTTTGATTCCACCTAAGCAGGCTTATAACAAGTGTAATTGCTGTTTTCTGAAGGGTGATTTAAATACATGATTAGGAGTTTAAAGTTTCCAGGATAGTGAAAAACTCCAAGTGCAGTGTGGTATAAATATGGGGCTAGGCATATCTTCTGAATTCAGATCCTAGCTCTGAAACTAATTTTATTTCTGGCAGTGGGCAAATCGTCAACAGACAACTTGTAGAGACATTTGTTCAAACAGAGCTACTGATATTCAGTATTTAGCCTGAGACATGTGGGGTTGTATTTTCAAAGTGAGTGTCATCTTGAAGGGTTAGCCACAGATGATCATTTTCTTTTAACTCATCTAGATACAAGATACCCCTAATTTGACTTCTGTAATCAGAAACTGCTTTTTTAAAAAGCAAGTTTTCATCTCAAGCCTTGCAATTGTTTTTGAAGATACCCCACTAATTCAGCAGGCTTCACAGCTACTCAGATTGGGTTCGTTTCCACATCTCCAAAAGAGGAGTAAAGGTTTACGTGTCTTAAGGATTATTCAAGCAATATCTGTGGAATAGTTTGAGGGATGATGTAGGTAGTTTACCTCATATGACTTTCTCACGTGCACTTGAGTAGATCATCTGATCCCTTATTTTGCTGCTGTGTTTTCTCCCAGTTGCATGTGATTTATCTGGATCTTTAATTACTCATTTTTCATATTCTATAATATTTTGTAGAGAAATCCTGCAATCTCCCCACGCTATAAAAGACATGGCAGAAGTTATTCATATACCTTTAGACAATGCGATCAAACTCATTACTCAGAAGAAATTAATGAGATCATTGTAGTGATAACATGATACAAAATGAGATAGGTCCCAGAATACAACTTCAGAGCCAGGAGTTTGCCATTTCTGGACTTCCTTGTTCTGAAATTCCAGAAAGAGGGGCACTGAAAGAACTAGAGAGGAAAAAAGTAACAGATTTTCTTTGCTTTTCTCAGAGCATTTATTGTGAACAAACCAGTGATGAAATAAAGTAGACTTTAACATGATCCTTTCCCCTCACTACACTCTTAATAGAATCTTGAGAATCACGTACTGAATATTTGGGGCCAGATGCTCATCTGGCAATGATTTGATGCACACACATTGAAACCAGTAGAGCAATGATAATATATATACACTAGAAGCTACAACAATTGGACCTTAATAAAAGGTTTCATAAGTTATGTAACTGGTAATTCCAGTACAGGATTTGTTTTAATACGATTGACTTTGTTTGAGATGAACATGACTATAATCTTAGAAAAGATGTCATGCCACTAAAAAAAAGGAGAAAAATTAACTAAACCCACAATAACAATGCTCCTAGAACTCACAACAAAAGTAATTCTTCCCTCACTGCTCTTTCCAGTATTTTTCCATTTAAACTGGAAAAATGGGACCTCTCTTACAAAGCGCAAACTTTTAATCCCCTCACCCAAGACTCCAAAATACCTAAAGAATAAGGCACCTGTACCTGTAATGCATCTCAACTTTAGAGATATGTTTTAGACCAATGAATCCCATCATAAGAGAAGGGATAGGCAAGGTAAAGCCTCATCCTGATTTCCTTGGCTATTCTAGGTTACGGTGGGGCCAGCTCTTATTTTTACTCTACATCAGTCTCAATCCACCAGCTGCAGCATGGTTTCTAAGGATAAGGCATCAATGCCATTTTGTAAAACTGAAGGCAGGCTTTGCTAGATAAATTAATACACAGAACAGTGCTGATAAGTTGCCAATTTGATGGTGCTGCTAGACAGGAGATTAACTACTGCTTCATGGGAATTATTAAAAAATTAAAACTTTGCATATTGTGTCAGTGCCTCAGGATCTGATGACATTTCAATACTGAGAAGTCTCTAAGTAATCACTAGGTCAAGTATGGTAGCAATACCATAGGGCAATTATTAAATAGCATGTTAGTAAAATTCAGTTTGGAAAAAATAAAAATATTATTAACCCTATTTAAGAGCATGAAAGAGTTGATTTTTTTTTTCTACAAAAAAGCTAATCTAGACATGTTCTAGCTTCATTTGGTCTTGGCAATAATCCTCATAAACAGGACTCACATCTTCTGACACCAGAGGCCTATGGTGCAGCTGGCTGTCTCTGCTGGTCACCTACTGCTTGCTGCCACAGCTTCTAGGATGTGATTCATCTGACCTAATTCAGCTGGCTGCTTTACAGTTAAGATGAATAGTGTGTATAAGCATCTATTTCCATTTGCTGTCTATCTGAGCTTTTTGGTGTGTAGTAGTGCAGACTGGCAATTCTTTGTGTACAACAAAGAAGAATAGGAGCTAAAGTTGAGGCTCTGAACTTAAGACTTCAAGTAAAGGTCTGTGTCTCAGAGCTTCCCTTGAGGCTCCATATTACAGAGGCATGAAAGCAAGATATAAACTGGGCTTTGGTGTTACACTGGTCTACCAACCTGTCAGTATCCAAACCTGCTCCCCTGATGCAGTACTCCATAAAATTATATTTGCTGGTGTGACTGAATATAGCCTCCCAGAGGTTTGGAAAGAAGCTTTTTTGAAGAAAAACTTTTACATATCAGAAAGTATAGCTTTGCCAGCAATCATGTGAAAAAGCTGCTCAGGCAATGTTCTGCCTCTTTTCTTAAAAGCCCAACACTCCCCCATCCTCCCAAACGCCAAAACATTAAGATCCACACACTGTCTTTGGGCATAACTGAGGTGAGACCATGGTGTTGAATATATTCAGCAAGAGTCCTCTTCCCATTGTTTATCATAATTACACCCCCTGTCAGAAATTTTCATACAGTGTTTCTCACTTGCAAAGTGGGCTTCTCCTCTCCTTCCAAGCGCATCTCCAGTGCTGGCCATTAGTGAAAGGAACTAAGATGTGGAAAAGACAGGGATGAGTAACTGGGGGCAGACTGACAATGCTGGAGCTTTGAGCATGCTCTAGGCTCACAGAAAAGAGTGGGCAGAGCTGGAGAAGAAAAGTGCTAATCTTATATATGATTCGTTTGGATTTACAATGTGTTTGTTTAACATTCAGCTTATGTTTGACTTGTATGTATTGATGTTTGCATTAAATCAACTTATTTTTCTGCACTCGTGTTATATCAACAAAGCTATATAAAGCATTTGACATCCTTAGGAAAATTCTTCATATGCTATTATTTATCATCTTAAAACCAGTAAACAGATTGGTAAATCAAGCAAACTCGTTTTCAGGTGTGTTACAGAGCTGCAATAAGTGTTAGTGCTGTTCTTGTTCCTTAGTTACTGGGAAATATAAAATCAGGAGAAAAATTTAAATTGCATTTTTCCAACCTTGCACCTGACAGATAAGATCCTATGATGTAATCCCATGGGCAGAATTAGATACAACTCATTGTGAATATGCATGATGGAATCAATTCAGAACATGTAAGAGAAAAAAGAGAGAAGTCTCAGTGCTGCCAGAAGTGTTTAACAATATTTTTTCTGGTTTAGAAACTTGGATCTCCAGAAGTCCCAGGTAATAATTAACTTAGACACATTCCTTACTGCCTTGAGCAAACAGAAACTGACACCCTACCATACGCAAGTTGGGACTGTGACCCAAGAAGTCATGTCCCACCAGAAGATTTATATCCACCCCAACATATTTTGGTGTACAGTTGCTTCAGAAATTGGAAGAAACAAATTATGATCAAGGTTAAGTGGCTCACAGGTGGTTTTCCAATGACTGACCAAGTCAGGTCTGTTCAAAATAAATCTGGGACCAGTCACAGTCTGTCTTTTCGGTGGTTTCTGGCTGTTTCCAGTGACTGGGCTGAGGGGAGGACCCAAAGCAGGTATCCAGATCCTTAGATCCAGATCCATAGGCTCACACCTTGCTGCCTGCTGTGCATAGAACCTGAGCATGGTCACATTACACCAGCAATGACACACAATATTCCTCTTTTGAAAATGGCTGGTGAACAACCCAGACAAACTACAACTACTTCACACAAATGGCAATCAGGATAAAGGTGCACACATGGAAATTATACTTTGGAGTTTCAACAAACCATAATTAAAAATCACCTGATCCAAACATAGCAATACTCTATGCTTATTTATTTATTATTGTACCTAATTTCTATCAAGGGTTTCTGGTGAGTCATTCATCATTCTTGTTTAAATGTTGGTATAATGACTCCTGTAGAAGTTATATAGTATTAAAAATTATTTTCAAAACTCATGCATCTTTAGAGTTATGTAACCCAGCACTGCCCTCCTTGTCCTCCAGGAAAACTCAAATTTCTATTTATTTAAAAAAGATGGAGCTTGTAGGAACTAAGCTTTCCACACAAGTGGCATGGTCCCAGAGGGATGACAGATTCCACAAGCAACATTAAGGAACAAAAGGAAAACCATGTTTGACAAAGATGAAACAGAGGAAAGGCTGTAATGAGTAGAACAATTGTATTAATTAAATTTCTTGGAAGGGTTTTTTGAAAAGTTCCTTGGGCCAATTCCCTTGCAATCAGAAAAATGATTAAGGGGAAAGAGAAACTTCACTTCCAAGCTAGCCTCCACTTCAAGGAAGGCAAATTTCAGTAACAGATTTGTTAATGGAGATGTTTACTGTGTTGGAGGGCTGTGTAGGATATTTTGGCAGTCAGTTTGACAGGTCAATCTACAAACCAGAATATAATTCAAAGTCAGATTGAAATCATAATTAGCAAAACATATCTTAGACAAGTATTTAACTTCTCACTATTTAACGGAGTAGCTAATTTCTCAAGTCCTGAATTTTAATGTCATTTTCATATGTTATGCTTTTTTTTAGTGTAAAGGCAGTGTTGGAATTGCCAGTCATTTTTCATGAAGGATGTGGTCCTAAGAAGGAGTGACAGTCTCACTGACCATTCCCAGAATCATCTACAAGGTGATGGAGAGAGCAACAAGAATTCCTTCATCAAAGGACTGCTGGTGGTGCAGAGGACACATACTGGCTGGTTTTAACTCAGCAGTGCTTCTTCTTCCACATGGTGTTTTGGTCAGTGCCTCAGTCACAAATGGTGCTCCAAACGCAAGGATGCTTCATGGTAACAAAACATGGTGGAGGATAAGAAATGCATTTTTCACTTTATCTCCTTCATCTTTTTCGCATCCCACAGCAGCCACAAGACAGTGTCAGCATTTTCTGTGATGCATCTGTATGTGGCAGCACCTTCTGTGGAGGAAGGGGACCTTCCTTGGCACATTTGTCCTCCTTAACTCTCAAACTCTTCAGTAGAGAATTTTCATATTAGCTCAGTTAGGTTGTCTACTATTTTTGGTAACCACACAAATGTGCACACAGAAACTTTGCCATCTCCCACCAGCATTAAAAGCCCACTGCTGCACACCTCCTTCTCCCACTCATTCCTGCACTTGCCTGGGAATCTATTCAGGCAAAGCAGCAGCTGAAACATAATCTTTTTTAATTACTAGCAACTGCGTGTGTCAGTAGAGATATATGACTATAAACCTACGTGAACACTGACCTCAATGCTCTTTAGCCTAAGTAGAGCTCTCTTGCAAACCTCATCTATATAGATATTGGTTTCACCTTCCCCCAAGCATGACAATGTTTTAGCTCTTTTTAACTGGAGACTCATGACTCTACAAGGACTTTTCAGAATCACTGCAAATCACTCTGTTAAACCCCAAAGAATGTGTCTCTGATTTCTGCTGATATAGATGATTTTTCAAAAGCAGTTAGGATTTTGAGGAGCTTTAATGTGGGATGCAGGAAAGAAGTCTCCTTTACAACATTTTTGCACTTGGTTTCATCCAAAAATTATTTCCCCTAAAATGGCTGGCTGTGAGCATCTTAGATGTGAGAATTTTGGAAGCACAGACTTTGCCAAATATATAAACATTCTCTCCTTATTATTGTGAGAAAATATTATTATTTACTGTGGGGAGAAACTAATCCAAGAATATAGGTCTCCAGTCAAAATTGTATCCATGTTTGATCTCAGCATGTTCTTTTATTCCCTATATATTCAGTTTATGTGCAACCTAGTTTTCTCCACTGAAGGTTGTGAATAACAGATGTAACCTCATTGTCCTTACTGACTTCACTGAGCTATAATTGAACACTGCTTTTGGTATGCTCTCAACAGTGTTGCTTGTATACTGCAAGTCATCTAAGTACTAATATTGAATTTATTCCATCAAAAACTAGCCCCTAGGGGCAAAAACAAACCAGAAATAATTAAATTCATCTAGTAAACCACAGGCTCATTTGAATAACATTGCCTTCTCTTAATGCTGTGTGTACATACAGCAAGCATAGATCATTTCAGCCTGGCATCCACTCGAATGTCTGTGAAGCCAAGATTCTCTGTTTCAGCTTCACAAGCATTGAGTGCTTTGAACAGGGGAGAGAAGAAATCTGAGTTTCTGTATTTTTTTCCCCAAGCAGAAATGCTATGTACACTACTGTGAGGTCTTTTCACACTACACTTTACTTCTGTTTGAATTCCTTACACATTGCACTAGTACATTTTTATTGCTTCCAATATGTCAGAGTGAAATGGCAGTAGCCTTGTGTCAAGCCAGTTATACATCTGATTGAAATCCATTCACATTTCACCTGCAGCTCATTATTTTCTCATTTTTATGTTGTTCTCAGGATGAACCAGCTCACAGTTCACGTTTTCCCTTGGAACACACATATCTATTTACATGCCCCAGAGGTTCAAGGGCTTGACCAACAATCTATGGGACTCCACTTAAAATTTCTATTCTGTATGATACCGCTTCTTGTATGGATCTGGCCCATACAGCAAGTTAGGTAGAAAACTAGAATCAAAATGCATTTCTCAAAGGCCTAGTGGAAGTTTGGGTCCGTATATAAAGCTCAGTGATGAATGCCTCCTCTTCTATCTTCCTTCAGCTCTTGATATAGAAAAGTTTTTGCAGTCAGATAAGGAAAAATCAGCATGTGCTTGAATATTGCAAAGTGGGATGTTTTTATTTTTAAATTTTCTCTTTTTCAGCTGTGCTACTTTGTATTTTGCATACGAATAAAAATCACGAAGAGTTACATATCACAGCTTAAATATCAAAGATGAGTGTCAAATAATTCAAACAGAAGGCTCTTTATTAAAGTCACTTTACTGAACAATTTTTTATTGGAAACCCAACAAGATGAAGGAGAATACTGCTTACTGAATCAAAGCAAAGAGTCTTGCTCTTCAGCTTCACATCTGCACAAGTGCTTCAATACTTAGCTGCATAAACTAACTCCCAAATTTTGTGTATTTGAATTTGTTTCTCCACGAAATGGCAACACACACTCATCTGCTGTATCTCACAGAGGTAGAATATATAAGTATTTCTTTCAAGGAATTTCATCAAAAACACCAAGTAAATGACCAGCACCATTATTTTTATCCTGCTTTACATTCTCTGTATCAAAACAAGACAATGCAACTTACATGTCATTTAGCTTATTTCACATTTTCCATTAGGTTTTGTGTGCTTTGGATAGAGTGTGAATGCTGCCTTGGTGATAAACATTTTTGTTTCTCTGGAAGGTGGTGGGAGTGCTGCATACAACAACATGCTGCTTCTTCTAGTTTCAAGAAGTATAACAAGAAGAAGAACAATGGCCCCTCTTTACTGGAGACCTGAAAGCTTTTTTTTTTTGGCACTTGTATTGCATAAAAACATGATAAACATATGTCACTAACAATAATAAAGCTTTGCTAAGGACGTGGATATTCACCTCCTTATCACAAAACAAAGAACAATTATCAAAGGAAGAGATATTCTTATGCATAACAGTAGTTTTATTTTATGGCACATCATTTGTATAGCTATTTCTTTTTAACAGCTGGTGAACAAATGACTTTACTGTAATGTTGAATTTCTTTCATGGGCTGTATATATTTTTCCACAGAGTTCTGATCCAAAGTCAAATCAAAGTCAGTCAGCATTAGGATACAAATTAATATTCCATTCTATGATAAACCAAGTTTTGACTGCTCCTGATGATGCCAGTGGCAAAGCTGAGGTCTCATTTGTTTGTAAAGACAACGAACCAACAACATTAGGTGACTAGAAATTTAGCAGAGGCTGAAATCCCAGAGCTGAGAACACTTCAGAAGTTAGAGCTGCATTCATATTTTTTAAAAAGTATCCACATGCAATATGATGTCTCTAGTATGCAAAACACATCAGAGGAACATGAGTTACTTTTGTGGTATGAAATAAATATTGATTAAAGAATGAAAATGCTCTCTAGTTTCCTAATGACAATTTTACAACTTACTCCACAGAATATTTTCTTGAGTCTTGTTTACTAGAGCAAACTACATAAATTACTAGTGTGTTTTTCTAATGGCATGGAATTGCTTTAAAACTGACAGAAAATTACTTAGAAAACTTAATGTCAACATCATCAGTTATCTTACAACTTCAAATTGTTAAACTGTATTAGAAATATTTTCAGCTAATCCAACCTACTTCTCTTTAGCATTCCAGAGATGATTCAGAAATAAAATGCACCCAAATCCATCTCTGTATCTGCCTTGCACTGTCACAATCCAGGTTTCTCCCTGAGGCAAGGTGTTAATGCCATGAGTCCTCATCATGGAAGCAGATGAAAAAGAAGGTATTTGAACTCTACTCCTTGATTGCTACTTCTTGCAGATCTGCTGTGTCAGGAAAGTAGTTTCCAATACAGGATACCTCTAAATTGACTTGTACACAGCCTACCATATCTTTGCCTAACCATAGCTCCATCTCCGCTGGAAGCCAGCACATGGTTCTTCTGTATTCCTCCTTTCTTATGAACACCTATTTTATTTTTTCTGGTATCCTCTATGTATTTTGGTGTCATTGTGTCTGAATTTTACTTGTCTCCCTTCCATAAGTAACAGATATACGTGTTAGCCCTCCCAAGATTCTGTGTGAGAAGGCAGTATTTCCTAACTTGCAGAACCAGGTGCATACATACTGTGTATATCCAGCAGCTGTAGAGCTGTTTGGCCGGCAAGCCTCTAAGCCTGACCTCCAGCATGGTCAGAGGCACCTACTTCAGGATGCTCCATGCTTGAATGCAATAAGACAATTATCATGTTCCCTAGGGCGTCCAGACAGGATGTCTGCAGGCAATCTGCAATCTGCCGAGCTGATAAGATATGGGCTGGAAGCACAACATGCTATGTTGGCTGTTTTTTGTGAGATCATTCTTCCACAGAGAGGGATATTTCTTTCTTTACAAAAGATGCTATCATCTCTTCTGTTCCTTCTCTTCAAATCTGCAGGTTGTTAAGAGGTCCTGTGAGGAGATAAAAATCTTCCTCTAAGCATCACTGCCAAGATCAGTTATTGTGTGAGGAACTCTTCTGCTTGCTTCACGCTTGTCTAGTGTGGTGATTAAGTGGAGACATGTCCACAGGAAATGCTTACACTAAAACTTATGCTCATCATAATCGATGACAAAAATCATATTAGTCATACTGAAATGCCTAGGGAGAAATTGTGAATTCTATGGGAAATATCCAAAGCTCCTTATCATTCCTACAGGAAAACCTTGCCACCTGAGACAGGATGAATGTGCAGAGACAACTGATTAGTGGCAGTAACAGATTAAAAGACAGCCAGACATGTAGACAATAAACAAGAACTAGCTGCTGGACTTCACTTTGCCTATTCCTTGTAGGCTTTTATTTCTTCCAGGTAAGTAGTGAGCCATACAACACCATCTGCAACACAAATGCTGCCTCCTCACAAGATCATTCCAGTGTCCAAAGGGGCAATCCTATCTTAGAACTCTTCCTTGTGAAATTGCTCCTCAGCTTCTGACTCTTCTTTCCATCTCTCATGCTACTCAGCTAAGTATGACTTACTGGTATATAATGCCAAATCTCACAAGAGCCAAAAAATTTCCTTTTAATAGCTTTGATGGCTTGCATTGCTTTGTTGGCTGTAGGTAGAGCTGATACGTGATAAGCTTGGTAAATTTATCTACAGAAACCACCTTCTGACAAAAATTGCATTTCTCACTGAGCAGAAAATGAGGGCCAAAAGCATTTGCTTTCATTACCAAAATAAAATAATGGGGGACGTGTCCTCTTTTTATTTAAAAACTACACACTGTAGCTGAACATTGTTGTTTTTAGGCTAAAAACCAAAATATTTTGGACAAAGGCCAGAACATTTCAGCTGAGAAGTAGCTAATGCTTCATCACTGTGGTTAGCAGATGTGACTGGATCCACACAGGGAGTGAATTTGTTCCACAAAACTTGACATTTTTTTCACAGTCACATTTCAAGCAGAAAAAAAAACCCTTTGAAAATGTGGTGATAGATTAAAAGGAAATCATCCCTTCTTTGCAGAGGAAAGCCAGGTATGCACACAAAGAATGGAACTGGCAATACAGCTCTCATGGGTTCTCCCTGCTCGTTCTCCCTGTTGCACGCAGTCTGTCAGTCTCACTGCAGGAGAGAGGGGTCAGACCTCTCATATAATGGGCATGTGAAAAGCTGTCACTTCAAATCTTTCTTAAAAGTGTGCTAGCCTTTATAAAATGTCCCCCAACCTGACTGAGGAATACATTTGGTAAAGGTCCAAGACTCTGCAAAATAGTCATTCCACGTGCTCAAGACACTTAGTTATTTAAAGGTTTTCTGTGTGTGGCAATCTATAAAGAGATCAGAAATGCTTTCCACTTAGCATGTCCTTCAAGATAGGAGACAGAGGAGTTTTAAAAAATTCAGGAGGTACTTAAATTTACAATCATTCAGTACGCCTTATGTTGCTCTCCTCCTTGCACAGACTGAAATAAAAACTGATGTGTTTGTTTTCACCTCAGTCCCAGATTTTTTTAAGCTGTGTGCATGCAATTCATTGGGGTTAATTTGCTATCAATGTGTCAGTTAGGGAGACTTTCCTGCTAAATGCCCTGGATGCCTCCTGGCTCCACACCATAGAAAGTTC
Source organism: Regulus satrapa (assembly GCA_013396955.1). Classification (NCBI taxonomy): domain Eukaryota; kingdom Metazoa; phylum Chordata; class Aves; order Passeriformes; family Regulidae; genus Regulus; species Regulus satrapa. The sequence continues at coordinate 657,673 of VWZN01009447.1, read as the reverse complement.
CAAACCTGCCCAAGCCTAGCCCCTCCCTGGGTGAGGGCAATCTGTCCCCGTGGCCCAGCAGCCCACTCACTGTTTGGCTAAGGGAGGAATAGCACGGCACAGGGTGGCACAGCAGAGCCACAGCAGGGAAGTCCAGCTGCAGTCCCATCTCAATGGCACTACTCTAGGAGCATGCGTCTGCTGTCATTTATTTTACCTTACTGCTTGGCAATAAAGTAATTGCTTTTCCCTGTCTTCATCCTTTATTCCTCACCTCTCCACATGGCAAACAGTAGTTTTTATTTTAGCTTTAATTTCACTCAGAAACAGCATGGAATTCCTGTTGCCATGAGTCTAGGGTTGTGGATGTAACTTGAGCTCTGTGTTGCCAGGCTGGGAGAGCTCCATCACAGAGGGGGCAACACTCTGACCGTGGCTGGGTTGCCACTGGGTTGCCAGTGACCAAAACACAGCGGGTAGGTAGAAGTGAAGCCACGTGGCTCACCAGAGGCTGATGTCCTTGAATGGCCCCACACCCGGCAGCTGCCTGGCAATGACGTGTAGCTCTTGCAAGTGCTCCAGTTTAAGAGACCATCAATCTGCCTGTTTTACGTGTGCCTGTTTAGCAACTAGCAGCACTGCTGGTGCCAACAACTACATAAGGGTAAAAATTTCATAAAGGAGTGTGAATTTTAGCCTTTCTCTTAAAAAAGTGATTTGTCCCTGGGGAAAGTGATCTACTGGCGTGTGTACAGGGTTTTTCATATTCAATTGCTAAATCTCTGCCCTGCTACAAGTTGCAACACCAGTGGGGTGTCAGGGGAGCTCCTGGGCTCCCTCTGGGGTGTGTCATCCCTCAGGGACACTGCCAGCTGCCATGTTCTGGAGTGAAGAAGTGTTCCCATCAAAGCTGTTTTCAGAGCTTGTTTGGGGTTTGACATGCTTCTCCATCATCAAGAACCACACACAGTGTTTCCCAACAGACCTTTCTTCCTTATCTCTTTCAAAAGCAGTTCAAAGCCTATACTTACAGTGACAAGGTACTCATGAGAGAATCTCTCAAGTGTCTCAACCCTAGCAGATCCCCCATGGGATAAACTGATGCAGCACCACAGAGATGGCAGAGATTGTGAGTACAGCACAATCGAGGCAGAGGAGCCAGCCTTGGTATTTGGAGAGACTGTAATCCCAATAGTTTAGAAAGGCTGTTGAAAAATCCAGTTTATCACCTGGCAAAACATCCAGGGTTTGCCAAGCAACAAAATTCACACAGTCCAGACTGATGCTCGCCAAGGTTTGACAGACTTAGAGCACAGCCATCTTTGAAATGCACTGTTAAACCTTCTCATTTCTTTTTATTTCACTCTGGGAAATGGATTTAGAATAAGACAGATCCCTCTCAAGTACTCAAAGTGCTGCTCTGTTAGTGGTGCAACTCAATGGCCAGCGAGGGGGCCCCCTCCACCCACTGTGCTGTAAGGACAGCTGCATTACAGCTCACCCTGTCAGCTCTACCATGTTTTATGGATTTCTTTTGCCACCAGAATCAGCTGCTTTGTTTGCCCTCCTTAGACATTAAAACTCATGCATTTTTCTAATTATATCATTTGAGTTTAAAACTTTCCACCACTATTTTAAAACTGCAGTCTTTTCTAGGATGCAAAACCTCATCAAAGAAATACATTTGCAGCTTCTTTCAAAATATTTTAAATATTGATCATTTTTAATGAGCTTCAATTGTAAAGCAGCCTTGTGACTCTTATCAAGGACACTGTAAATGCATGGCTGTGATGATATTGACCCAGCAAAATTTTTTTCAGTATTTTGAAACCTGTAGTTCTGGCATGCTCTAGGAGAATTAGCTGGGTTTTTTTACAAACTTTCTCTCATACAACATGCTGCAGCAGTAGTCTTAACCTGTTTTAATGTTTTAACTAAAGTCACAAGCTGGACCTGGAAGAGAAGTTTTTGGAATGTTTGAATTTTTTTGTGTTGAAGATCTGATATTTGCTTCGGGGGGTGGGGGGGGGAATGGTTTGTGTAGGACTTTAATATTTTTGGTAGTGGGCCCAAGCAGCACAATGTGCAAAAATGGTTCTGGCATATTTTCAGTGATCATGGCAGAATTTATTTCACCTCTCAGCATGTAGGAATATATTCCAGTGGGTAAGGAGTGTTCATTATTTTAGGCTTGAATCAGTACAAATATATATATTTAAAAAAGGAATATAACTAGATCAGCCCACACAAAATCATGAAGCCAGATGTCTTTTTTTGCCTCAAATTCAAGTAGATCCTTTATAAACTGATGTGGAAAAAAAGCTGAAAGAGAAGATTTAATTATATGCTACAATCAAGAAGGCATTTTACATCCCAATTGGCAGAGCTCTTACTGTGTATTTTAAGCAAGATGAAGATGACAGAAGAAAGCAGAGAAAAAAACCCAGTTTCTATACTAGTTCTCTGGTGCAAGGAACAGCTTGATCTTATTTATTGCATAGTTTTTGCAAGTTCTGATATTTAGAGCCTGTCCTGTTACATCCAGGAACAAACACTAAGGAATCTTAACTACATTAGCATGAATTATTAATTAATTTCCTGGAGTCATAGCCATGGCTCCTAGAGGGATATTAACATATATGCCATTTCTTTTGGCACCTAATGAGTCTCTGGTAGGTTTTTCATAATTAATTTTCAGAAAAAGGAATAAGGATTAGGAGGGAGGGGAAATTCTTTCAGCATTCTCTATATAACTTCATGCATCTTCACCAGAAACAAGTAGAGTATTATAATTTTCTTTCTTAATTAATTTGCTTTGCAAATTAATTTTCACAATTTATCTAACAGCTTTTTTAATATATCAAAACTGCAAAGTGTCAGGATCCAGAATTAAAGCTCAACTCTCATAAAAATTGAATTTTGTAAGTATAGACCTTTTGATGTCCCTCCCCTTCTAAACAGAAGACTGATCTTAAAAATCAATCATCAATTTGTGCCCCAGTACATTTACACTATAAATTGGAAATCCTGTTCTTGATTAGAAAACAGGATTCAGTAACAAGCCTTTTAAGTAGAGCTGCCCATAAGAAGAAGCTTTCACAGACTTCAGACAGTAGGTTTCTCACAAAGACATTCTCTCCTCATTTCTTTAAGATTTCCTGAATGCAGAATGAGCAATAAACATAATCATAAGTATTAGCTTTGTGTATAAACAGTTTGCAATATTGGGTACTAAAAAATACTGGAGCATTTGCTTGCCACATCTAGTAACTGGTCATGTAAATACAAAACACTAAGCTTGAGATTTCTTGCTTTGGTAAGAGCCTAAAGTAATAAGGGTAATAGGGCTTTAGGGGATGGGAATAATCTCTGAAGAGGGGAACTGTGAAAGTTTCCCAGCCTGTACTAGTAAATAGTACTGCACATCTATTGAATGTGATTAATGAAGTGTGATGATTACATAGTCACACACCGGAAGAGCAATCAAAATTACCATTGTTAACTTTAGCAGAGTTTCACTCCTGTATTACCAAGTACCAGGTATTTGTTAAATGCTGGCAGGCATTTGAACTGATTTTTAAAGGGCCAAGACAAACTGAACAATTAGAATTCAAACTTTCAGCCAGGATTCCTAATTCTCTGTAACTGGTAAATAACTAAAACTTGACTTTATATGATTTACATGGCAATCATAAATATTTCTCTGAATAGTTCCTAGAATGTGGAATGACACTTTCCTTGTCTTCCTAGCAGTTAAAGCAGGTGGATCTTCAGACACAATTCCTTGTTCTTCCTTGGGTTTCCCACTCACTGGCTTGGCCTCATTGTGCTATTGGGTGATGCCAGACCTCATAGTACAGCTGACTGAAGTCACCCTGCTAAATATTGCTAAGAGCAGATGTCCTCCTCAGAAATCTACCATCAAGGATACAGCCATCCATTGCTTTACAGTTCAAGAAACACTTCCATATGTAAGGAAAGCAGAGTGAGTTTTTTTGTAAAATAAACCTCTGAACAAGGAACATTTCTGACACATCCAAAACAAGACTTAGAAAATTAGTCAAACATATAGCAATTTAAATGGAAAAATCCTTTCATTAACACTTTCTAAAATCAGAAAGACTCTTGGACAAATGACTCCTAAGGCTATCATAACTGACTTGCTGTTCCTGTTGGAATCCATTAGTGGCCAAATGGTGTCTTCACATGAAGTGGTATGCTCTCTTTCACAAACCTGAACTATTTACTAGTAAAACTGGGTTTTGCCACAGAGAGTAATATTATTTTGCTGCTATACATTTTTGTGAATGAGTTACTAAATCTGAAGAATTCTGTAATGTTCAACTGGCAAAAAAAGTGACGGCTAACCATATGTCTAGAAAACATTTCCCAAATAGTTGAGGACTCTGTGGATTGAACAACATTCTGAGTTTTCCAATTAAGAATATTTTTCATGAAACTGTCGTGTGTTCTCAGATTTGCGTATCTGTGTGTAAAAGAGCTGCAATTTTATCTGCGTTGCAACATAGGTGTTCCCAGATAGGTGTTGCTTGTCTAATGTCCAAATAAATGCAATGCAGATGTTGTTCCCATGGTCAGTGATGTCTGAATAACTGTTTTTCTTACCCAAAATTCACTGACTCACTCTAAAACTCCACTGCTACTAATGGGAGCTGAGACACCTGTGTAAGTCATGGCACATCTAGATACTGGAAGTATCAAACACACTGGGAGATATGGATGAGCTGAAGATTCAAACAGCAAACCTCAGCCCAAATGTTTTTCAGCTCTGACAGTTTGTAACTCTCTCTCACCCAATATCAGCAAGCTGATATTCAGAACTGTAAGGCTTGGAACACTTACTAAGGAGCTGCAACACTGCACTTCAAAGGCCAAAAAACCAGTTAGCTGTGAGTCACATCCCATGTATTGATCTCATGCCATCTGGAAGCACAAGCTCAAATAACCACCATCACCCGTTGTGTAACTTCAGTAAAGTCAAACTGTCAAGGTATTTCAAGTCTCTGAAAGCATTACCAGGAAGAATACTTGCTGGCCACAGGTAGGAGGAGTACAGAAAAAAAAAATAAAATTGGTTATGCCATTGGACAAAATAGAACCAGGGCAGAATAACCCCCCTTAAGATAATAGATGACAAAAGTAAAGGAAAAAGGGGTCAAGAACAGTCAATAGCTGGAACAGAGGATTGGGCGCATAGCCATCCTGGTGGATTTGGGCCAGATATAGCCTGAGGCTGTACTTAAGCAGCTCTGAGTTGGAATGTTTAGATGTTAGTTTGAATGGTTATAAAAGTTTAATTAATGTCTGAGGGGCCTGGGGAAACAGATGAGCAGAGAATTAACATCCAAAAATTGCTTCCCATAATGAAACCCTATGAGTTTCTCATATAACTCACAAATGCAAAGAGAAATATATGAAAATGTTTGGGTTTTTTCTTTTGTTACTATAGAACCTTTGAAGAACTCCTTCATAAGGCTCAGAATTGTTACTGCAGCTGTAATTATTTCCCTTCTAAACTAAGAGGTTTATTTGTAAATGTCTTCAGTTTCAAAATACTGTGACCAGAAAGAGAAAACAAATCCATACATTTGTGTCTTTATTGCACAAAGTACAGAAGGCGCCTTTCCTTCACACTACATACCTTAGTGTGCCAAACTCAGTAGCAAAAAAATTGAAGGATGTGAGGATATATTTTGCAGCTGCACAAAATCTTATCAGTCTTGGTGGCTTGGACATGTATTGATCATGCTCTGCAATGAGGCAGAGTTTTCCCCTGTGGTGTAGAGTTGCATACTTAACTGTGCATGGCATTTCTGCCTTCCTGCTGCAGTGTTCAAGACTAATTAGTTCCAGATACATTAGATTGTACCCTTAGATCATTAATATGTTTTGGTAAGCTAAACATTTAATTTGCATTGTTATGTATGGTATTATGGATACATTCAGTTCATTATATAATGCCTGAAAACCTACCCATATATGCAAAAAGTGAGTAAAAAATGCAATCCATTGCTTGTGCACATCTTTTTCTTGGCTCCTGAAGTAGATGTCTACTAAACACCCTTGGTTCTGCATGCCGAAGTTTTTTTCCACAGCTCAGTGAATCCACACATCCCCCACCTATGATCAGACTCTGTTAACACCATCAGCCAGGCTCTCTTTTTCCTTTCAAAGCAGAAAGTTCTCTTCACCACCCAAAATAACACAGTCCACTTAACTTGGCAAAATAATCAGGGCAGGGAATATTCCACCTTGTACCATAACAAGTTTATAAGAGTGACTGAGCTTTTTGCCCTTCATGTTGGCCAGAAGCAGGAGTGGTGTGCTACTGAAAAGTGGAGATTTACTGTTTTCCCAGAGTATTCACAGGTATTTATTTTTCTTCATCTGTCCCCCAGGACTCCCTGTAGGTAGCTGGCTGGCCAGCTTAGTTCCTGTTGAAGTGATTATTTAATGTGGTGAGAATGTGTTTATTGCGTGGTTAATGATAGCAGAAATGTAGAGCTTTGGATGGATGCCTCTTTTTTCTTCCCTAAATGTAAACAAATACATGAAAATCAATCTATTTTTCTTCCTTATTTTTCTCAGTAGCTAAAAGCAACAGGAGCCCAGGAAATTTATGGCATACTTTTTCACCTTTCCAAACCTTTGTGCATTTTCTTTCTGGTACAGGACTTCAGACTCAGCTTAGATAAGTTCACTTAGAAGCCATCTATGAAAAATTAAACTCACATACTTTTTCTCTAAAATGCTTACAAAGAGACACATTTAAATGCCCAGCATTTTTGAACATGAGGCATGTTTAGGTATTATACAGTTAGGTTATTTTTAAAATGTCTGAATGAGGGGTTCTTTTTTTCATGAATGTTATTCACTTACAATAACCATTGAAACTCACTGTGGTTTTGTATTTTTCTGCAGTTCAGAAAATTAGTCCTTTCCACAAGAGACCAATATTTAGACTTTAAAAATGTGGATTATATTACCAGAAATATGGACATGCAATTCTAAAAGCATCTGTTTTGAGACTTGCAATGAAGGTGGAAGCCAGGAGAGCATTACTGGGCTGCTGTGGCCATGGGTGTGTTACATTGTGCTAGCACAGCACCAGCTCCTGACTCCTGTAAAATAAGCTGATGTGCAAACACCTCCACATCAGCACTGATGTAAAGTATCTTGGGCTTGCTGCTAATCTGGAAAAACAAAGTTCATAAGAGCGGCTGGAAATAATCCTTCCCCATCTGTAACTGGAGCATTCCTTGAGCTGTGCAAACGTAAAACAAAATTTCTGTCATCTCTGTGTTAGGAACATGAAATTCCAGCCCTCTGAAATTCCCAAGGCTTGAGCTTTTCAAACATAGCTCATTTGCAAGAGAATACATGATGAATAAGGTTTGGGTGCTCACAGAACATGTATGAGAATCAAAATGACAATTTTTACTGTTTCCCATTGAATTGTTTTGGGGTTCTTTCTATTCCTAAATGGAAGTCTGTACACAAATGAGGACATCTACAGATTTTTGAATGTGATTAGAAAGAACACAGTGTACAAAGAAAGAAAACTAAGGGATGAAAATCATGGCCTCTCAAGAACAATGCATTAAGGATATTCATATGACAAAACTGAACTGCCACACTGGTGGAAGTGTGGCACTTTAGGAATCCCTTTCCCAATGTAGAGCAGTGGAGCCTATGGAGCAATGGGAGTATTAAAATTATCTGCTTGGTGACAGCTCCAGCCTCCTCATCAAATAAACACTTTAAAATATTTTAAAATGTTGCTTCTTTTGATGATCTCTTCATAATTTACCTACTCCTTACCTTTACAGGGATGATTACCAGGAAGATGCGGTGTCTGCAAGAATATCTTAAGACCCTTCAGCTGTTTCTTCTGTGGCATGAGTGATCAGTTTTCAGGACCTTTGCTTTAATTGTACCTGCAGTCATCACAGCTATAAACCACTGATTCCTTATCTCTGCCCAGGACAGGGCTACATGGCCCATTATAAATTCTGCCAACATTGTTAGAGAACATACTGGGGAAAAAAGCCTTCAAACTCGCTTCTGAGGCAAAAAAGAAGTAACATCTGCTCATTTCTAGTGCCTTCTGGTATCCTTGCAATGAACCAATTCATTATTAATGATATTATATTTATAGCCAATTCAATGGAAATCAATTCATTAGGATGAGAAGTTCTTCTACATGGCCATCCCTGAAGCCTTATCCTACTCATTAATTAAAGTCAGGTTTTGTCACTAATTGCACTAGGAACATGCCCTAAAGAGAATTATGTATAAACCCTGGCCATTACAGACTATAGATTAAACGCAGATTAAAAGAAGAATGAAAACCTCCAGAACTACTGAAGTTCTATTTAAATTCATGTTTCATTTGTACCAACACCAGGGAACTTTTTGTCTATTCCTTGTATACCAGTAGCTGCAGAAGTGATAGAAATGCCTTTTAGTCTGAAGAAACCCAAAAAGATTTACAATCAGAAATCACTTGAACACGTCCTGAAGTGCAGCCTCCTTTGTGTTGAGAGGGAGCAGCTGCTCAGCTGTACACTTCTACAGCAGCACACAGTAATTTCAAAGTACACACAATATCAATTCTGACTGACTGAAACCACAAGGACAAATTTATGCCAAAATAATGTGGCCCAGAGTTCCTCCTCAAAACTCTCACAAAGACCTGCCAATAAAAAACTGATCACTACTTATCTTTCATATGCTTTCCTCCAAAGTGGAAGTGGGCTGCAGCTGCAGTGTGCTGCAGAACAGATCCTCTCTCTGCTTCATGTTTTGCTTAAAAGGAAGATGAGCAAAGTTCATCAAGTACAAATACTAAAGGCTTCACATGTGCAGGGTGGCCTCTACTGAAAGTTGTTAACAGACCTCTACAAAGAACTCAAATATCAGTACATTTATTCCATGCTTATATTTTTGTGCTTTCTCCCAACTGAAACACATTTTCCAGTAAGCCTCAGGTAGAGGAAGTATTAGCAGTTTGCAACTTGTATTTGTTCATTTAACAGCAAGATTGCAGACCAACATAACCCTCTCTGCTTGCCTTAGATCAAACTATTCGAGGTATCCTCAAGGATGGGAAAGATCTTTGTAATTCAAAGAATCATACATACTTGATTAAAACACGAGAAGCATCTGTTGCAAAGATGCATTGAGTTGATTATTTTTGTGTACAGCTTTTAAAGATACAATCTACATCAGTTTTAGAGCGCCAGTTCAAGTATAACCTTTGCTCATATGCCATTATTCACTCTCTCAGTGGTTTACTCTTTATGAACGCCCCAGAGACACTGATAGCACTGCTTAAGAATCTCCCACTGCTCTGCAAACAGGGATGTGGTGCACTTTCAGGATAATAAATTGAACTGTCATCATCAAAATACAGGAGTTGAGTATGGTTCTTGCAAGCCACATCAAACCATGAAGCATAGGTGTAACAGATTGTTATACTTTTTCCAACAGCATGAAATAAATGAGCACAAAGCTCATTTAAATTAAACTTAACTGTGAGTCTGTCCATACAAGAAAAGAAACTTATTCCATCTCAATACATCTAGAAGAATAAGTCTTAAACATGTTATTGGTATGACATTACTGAGTATAGGTGAGAAAGATTTTCCAAGTTTTGAAAAAATATTTTCTTATTTTAGCATAACAACACTTTTATAATATCAGTAACCATTTATTTCTTTGTAATGATGGCACAGATACCTTACATACCTTTTAAACAGTCAAGTCTTTGGCTGTGTTGCTTACTTTAACCTAAGTTTACATTCAATATTCAGGGAAATAATTCAGAGAAATAAAGGGGTTTACATCTTTCAGATCATTTTTATTGCTGTAGAACAGTCCCAGAATGTTTTTAATTCAGCTACCTTAATACTAAAATGATACCTACTCCTTAGTGATAGGTGCAAACACATGTGGAAAGTCTAGAATCAAGTTTGGGTTGGAAAGGATGTTTAAAGATCATTTAGTCCACTTTCTTTCCATGGCTACTGACATTTTTTTAACTAGATGGTTCTAACCTGCATTCTTCCTGGCCTGCAACACTTCCAGTGATGGGACATCCACACTTTTTCTGGGCACAGTTTTGCTGAATCTAACGTCTTTCAGTTTAAAACCTTTGCCCCTTGTCCTGACAATACAGGCCCTGGTAAAAAGTCCCTATACTCTTATCACCCCTCTTTATATATTAGTATACTGCAAAAAATATCCTCAGATCTCCAGGCAACCCCAACTCTCTCAGCATTTCCACACAGAGGATCATCTTCATGGTTATCCTCTGGACCTGCTCCAATGGGTTGATGTCTTTCCTGTGCTGGGGCACCCCAGAGCTGGACACAGCACTCCAGGTGGTGTCTCACAAGAGCAGAGCACAGGGACACNGAAAGGATGTTTAAAGATCATTTAGTCCACTTTCTTTCCATGGCTACTGACATTTTTTTAACTAGATGGTTCTAACCTGCATTCTTCCTGGCCTGCAACACTTCCAGTGATGGGACATCCACACTTTTTCTGGGCACAGTTTTGCTGAATCTAACGTCTTTCAGTTTAAAACCTTTGCCCCTTGTCCTGACAATACAGGCCCTGGTAAAAAGTCCCTATATTCTTATCACCCCTCTTTATATATTAGTATACTGCAAAAAAATATCCTCAGATCTCCAGGCAACCCCAACTCTCTCAGCATTTCCACACAGAGGATCATCTTCATGGTTCTCCTCTGGACCTGCTCCAACAGGTTGATGTCTTTCCTGTGCTGGGGCACCCCAGAGCTGGACACAGCACTCCAGGTGGTGTCTCACAAGAGCAGAGCACAGGGACACAGCCACCTCCCTCAGCCTGCTGGCCATAAAGCCCAGGGTGTGACTGCCTTTCTGGACTGCAATTAACAGCTCATGTCCGTTTTTCTTTTGCTAGTAACCCTAAGTCTTTCTCCAGGGGGCTTTTATCAATTCTTCAGTCCCTTAGCCTGTATGGATACTGGGGATCCCCCAACTCAGTTCTAGGATCTTCCTGAAGTTCCCATGGGCCCACTCCTTGCGCCTGCCAAGGTCCCACAGGATGGCATCTGACCCTTCAGGCCTGTCAGCTTGGGATCAGCTGCAAACCCACGGAGGGTGCACTCAGTCCAAGTATAGAACAAAGAGGATGATTATTCTGGTGCAAAGCAGGCACATACTCTGAACTGAAATGTCACAGGTCAAACAGGCCTTCCAGATCAAAAAAAAAAAATCAAATTCCTTGTTAAAAACATAATTGAAATGGTAGCAGAAACTGCTCTGCAAATTCAGGAGGTGAATAGGATATTCTTGCAGCCTTTTTGTTGTGAAAAGGAGATAAAATCAATCTGGAATATTGCATAGATGTGTAGAGCTCATTGCAAAAGATCTGTAAACTGCAAATGGCAACAGTTGCTGATTGATTACGGTTTTAATTGTCGTACTCTGTATGTCAACTGACTATTATTAGCTTTATGTTGTAGTTTTTATTTCCATTAGAAACCACTAATGGAACATAATATCATCTTTTTGTAGTTTGCAATTTGATTAGTGTCTATTTAATTATAGATTTGTCAAGAACATTAGGAAGTTGATTGTAAAATTTCCTGCAGGAGAGGTAGGCCAAAAGGTCTAAAATAAAAGGCAAATTATGAAAAAAAAAAAAAAAAAAGGCACCATGTGGGAATTATTGGAAATCACACATTTCTTGTAGTAATTTTCTTGTAGTAGAAATGTAAGAGTAAAGAATGGCCACAAGATTGCCTCTTTCTTGCAGAGTTCTCGTATTGGTGTAACTGAGAGGAAGGAGTGCTGAGAGACAGCATAAATCAATCTGCAGCACTATACACAGTTTACCAGGACCACCTGCGAATTTTCTGGGCATAGCTGACAGCTTCCAGAAGAAAGTCTGGGTTGTTTTATTCCCTAAAACTCAGTAAATCTGTAGTGGCTCTAACCAAGCAAAGAGAACAAAGCCGGTCTGACGGGTTGGGTGAAGTTCAATCTTTGCATTAAGATGGCAAAAAGAGATGGCAGAATTTGCTGAGCACTGGCATGGCATGCTCTGCCCTCAAGACTATTTTGAGATTCTTCTGACTCAACTGAAATAAGTGTAAACAATATGTTAACATTGCATAAACAATGAAGTATAGTGCAATTAATTTAGGGCTTTACAAATTCTAAAACAGAGGTAGAGATAAAACAGAGGGAAACATATGCAGGAGGTTATTCCACTACATTTTTGAAATGTTTTAACCTTATTTCAGAGGCAGAATCCCTTCCTGGAAGATTCATTTCATCATCTACATTCATGCCTGTGTAGATGAAAAGTCCCCATCTTAGTCTGCTCTTGCCAAAAATTATCAGGGCAGTTTCAATTTTCATCTGTTCTCCATAGATACTGACTATAATTTTTATCCTTAGCCAAGCTTAAATGCTGTGTATGCAAGGACTTGCTACAAGAGGGCCCGTTGCAGCTGTTCTGTCTTAAATCTAAATTGATGCTGAACTTGCAGAGTGTGTGCCTTAGAGACTGATGTTCCCTCAACATTCAAGACTTCCAGGAAAGGGGCCTCCACTGTCCCTGTATGCAACCTGTTCCAGTGTTTCACCACTCTCCCTTTCTTCCTTATCTCTGATCTAAATTCACTGCCTTTTAATTTAAAACCATTAGCCCTTGTTCTATTGCAACAGTCCACAGTGAAGTGTCCATCCCTACCTTTCTCATAGTCGTCCTAGGGGTCCTGAAAGGCTGTTATGAATGCTAACACGTTGATCAAAACATGTATTAAAAGGGTCTGCCTGGCCATTATAAAATGACAGATTACGGACTCTCTGCTGTCCAAAGTGTCCATATTGTACCCGACAGAGATAGTAACTTTCTACTGTCCACCAGAAAAGGAACAAATTATTTCTTTGGTTTTATTCTTGGGATAGTTTGGATTTGCTCTGGATTTTCAGGTGAAAGGGAGGGTTAAAGTTGCTTTCATTCAATAATTTCTATTAACTCCTTTCATGGGCTTGCTGGAAATGCAACATTAATTTTAAAAATAAATAATTTTTTTTTTTAAGCATTGTCATGGATGAGAATAAAAAGACTGTTTTGTCCAAAGGTGTTTCATGCATGTGTTTTACTACCGTGATATGCCTTACATGTTGGCAAACCAGGGGAATTTCTTCTCCTTTATTAATGTAACACAAAAATATTTGCTTATTTAAATCTGAACACATGCAAATGCCTAAATATTTCACAGGTCTGAACTATGTCATTCTTTCTCAATCACAACTTATGTTGTGTATGTTTAATTGTTTTCTTTAAAAAAGGACCTTAATTTTCTTCAGATTAAAGGAAAAAATCTGTTTCACTTTTTCCAACATTATGTCCAGTCAAGGATAGAAAGCTGCTGTAAAATTGGTGTTGTAATTGCTTTAAAACACACCATGCAGTGCAAATTATAAGAACTACGAAAGCCAAGGATACAAATTAGTAGAGAAGAAAAACCCTGTATTATTTTCAGTCAGCACTTCTGAAACATCACTGCTTCCTTCTACACACTGCTAAAAAATGCAATCATCTCAGCCAATTATGGTTTCTTGTAAAAGACTTTAAAAATATGAAGAAGCCTAAAGCAGTCATTTCATTTTGTCTGTTTGCATTGCAGTCCAGCAGACTTTTAAAAGTGCAGCATAACTCCACCTTGATTCAGAATGACTTTTCAATCTGTGAGAATAAATAGAAGATCTAACAGTGATATAATTGGGGATGGGGTGGAGACAGGTTAAAAAAAATTAAATAGCCATTTTAAGGGTGCCTTAAAAAAAATCTAAACCTGTGCTCGGTAAAAGAACTTCCTTAAAGTGCTTGACTTTTAACTACCTGAAGTAACAGAAATATAAGCTCATATTGTATGGCAACAGCATTTAAATTATCTTGTCATTTATTAATGATTATTAATTAAGAGAAAGAGTGTGGTGTCATTTCATTGTATTTAACCTATCATGTTACTTAGCTTCATTACAAAGAATTCCTCCAAGTCTAACCAACAAACATCTGCTCCCCCTCTCATTCACCCCTAGGAGGGAAATTACAACTGTTCTAAAAATTAAGTCCTACAGTTTGCTCCTTCACCCATTTGTTTGCTTGCAGAGTAAAAGTGATCTACTGATCTGTTTGGGATTAAATTATTTGTAGTAACATACACACACACACATTTATAGCTTACCCTCACCCTGTAACTCAAAACTGAAAGTGTTCCACAAGCTTTTCTTTAAAAAGGCAAATTTGTTTTAAAATTCTGAGTGCAATTATAAAACACCTTGGGACAAGCTTTTTCCATGCTTACCCATCTACAATAGATTTCTATATTTATAATATAGATTCAGTATGGAATGTAAAGGAGAGACACACCACTGACTTAATGGTTTAATGGTCTTCCAAGGACTGACATCTATTTTCCGCAGCATCTACTACATCACTAGCCATGACTGACAAGTTATAAGAGATAACAAACTAAAGGAGTTTACAGGAACACAGGGAATGCATTGCAGTTACTTAAGACTTTCTGAGGGAGACACAACAAATCCATGGTGGGAGATGACACTAAGGTCCAGGCTCCTCATTTGCAAAACAGACATTCAGAGTTAATCCTGGTAGAATTCCACATCTCAAGGAAGCCATGAAATGATGGCATGGATTTAAGAGCATGCAGTGAACAGCAGACTGCTTCCTACTTGGAAAGGGGGTGATAGTTTTATTGCCCTTAGCGGGCATCCTTAATTTGCGCTTATTTAGACAACAGACAATTTAATCAACAATTTGAATAAACACATCAGTGCTGCAAGGGGAAAAAAAAAAATAAAGACAGCTTTCAGCAGGATGTAAGACCTGTTTTTCTTAAAATACATGCATAATCCTTATTGGTCAGACCAGTATACAATTTGTAGCTGTTGCTGCAAGGGGAGATGCAGGCAGCCAGCATTCTCTGTCCCTAAAGTAGGGAACTCCGTTCCCTGCTGGAGGGGAAAATGAGAAAATGGCCATCATTCCCTACTGGTGGCTATTTTGCCCTTGCCCTTGTCTTAGTCGTCACCTGGTACAACTCCCTGTACTGTACTCTTCTGAGTCTGTACCCCTGTGTAACATGTGTAACTGTGTTTCATAGTGTTGCAAGAATTAAAATGCTTACCCCAGGAACATCTTATCTTCCAATTTCTATGCCGACTTCCCAGGGAAAAAAAGTTTCAGGATGCAAACTATCTGTCTTTACCTACAAGGCTTGAATTGAAAATATCTCTAACATTCCTAATATTATATGGAATATACATATATGTCTGGCCCTCAAATCCAGGAAAATTACCCATTGCAAAGAGAAAGATCAGAGAAGTTTCTCTGAAGACAAGAAAAGACGAATCCAAAGTGTCAAACATACACCCACAGATAACCACAAACTGCTTTTATAACTAAGTCATTCTTGACTTTGCCTCCATTGACAAAGCTGTATCAAATACATCATTGTATATTAAAACTCAACTAAATATGTGGCTGAGAAGCAAGAAAAGAGGAAAAAAAACCCAAAAAACAAAAAAACAAAAACAACAAAACCCCTTATACCAGAAGTTGCACTAAACCATTTTAAATATTGAATTAGTGAACCTCACCATTGAAGCTACAGTTTACAAGAAGGAAGGTAATTACATAATATCTATCTATATTAAACTAGATATTTCATTATTATAAATAAATACAAATATTCATCATGTATAATTTATATAAAAAAATAACTCATTCTAAAATAATAGTCATTCTTCTAGATAGCATTTAATCTATCTTTTTTTACATTACATAAAAAATTACTGCTAATATACCTCAAGCAAACTGTGAAATAAGCAGTTAGCATTATAACTTTGATTAAAACAAAATTTAGTTTTGCTTAAATGCTAATCAAAGCTGTCTGATAAGGATCATATATTTAAATATCAAGAGTTATAGTAACACTTAAGTAGGTTGTTACTGTCTTTTGTAAAATGCATTTTCATTAAATTAACTCTTATCGGCTCCTTTCTGATTTCTGCTTGTCACTTTAAAAAACAAAAAAAATCCCAAAAAAATTAAGATCTCTCAATTGTTTTAATTAATTACTTTATACAATGTTGCAGTGTTGTACTATAAATAGGGCTCCTTTTTTCCTCACACCTCTTCAAATATCTTTTTCTATGGCAGAGAGCAAGTGAACTCAGTAATTTGTGTCTGATTTTATATCCTCACACATACACATTCACACACAAATTTCATTAAATTGGAATCTGAGTTCACCAACACCAGTCCTACTGAAGGGACTGCTGGAAAGTGCCAGAGCCAGGGCAGGTTTGTTGTCTATTCAGGAGAGCTGGTTTGCATGCAGGCTGTTGATCTGATCAGGAGCATCTCTGTATGGTGAGCAGTAGGTGAAAGTACAGGGAAATGTAAAAGCCTATCACGGAGAGCTATTTATCTGTCAGGTCACTTGGGCTCCCTGCTTTTGCCCTCAGCTGCCTCTGTTTCCCTCCACATTCCAGCAGGGATCCCAAATACCCTACAATCCTTGCTGCTTTCTAAATCTCACTTCAAACAGCAAATCCCAGACTTAGGTTTCCACTTTTCACTGTTGCACAGCTGCTTTCACAGGCTTTATGGGTTAAATCCATCCCACCCAGACAGGTAATCCCCAGCTAGACCTAAGGGGTCTCTGAATTTGAGAATTAACGAGCCCATCATGGAGTTCTGAAGCGCCCCCCCCCCC
>VWZN01009447.1:571360-640833 GCA_013396955.1 Regulus satrapa | reverse complement strand
CTTTAGACTGCAATTATTCACATGGAATATATATATATATGTATCATGTGTAGGTGAGATGGCTACAGGAAATCATCCTACATGAAGTTCTTGGTGGAGTTTTCTCCTTTTCTCTGTGGCAATTTAAAATAAAAATATAGTTCCTGCCTGTTTGAATGAGTTTCTACTGAAGTTTCTTGAAAACAAAGATCAGGATGCACCCAGGAGGCCAGTGAAGCTGAACTCTTCAATTTTTGAGGTTCATGCCCCACTGAGGCTGCCATGCCCTCAGGAGTTACTCTTTATGCTGCCCTCCTCAGGCTGTGCTTCCAGAGTGGTCAGAATAATTTCCCTGGGAGAGCCAGTAGGAATGTGAAGCTGGCAAAAAGATGCAGATACAATGATTACATTCCTCTTTTTCTCCTTCATGGTCACATTCTTGAATGCTCAGCACTGGCCCACACTGAGATTAAGGGTTTGTGATGTTCTTCCTCTCCCTTCTCCTGCCAGTAAAGTGCAGTCAAATGGATGCTCATGAGCAGTCTCTTTGGAAGAGCATCCAGTTGGCACACTGAGAAGCTGTCCTTAAGACAACTCTCATATCTGCCCCCACTCTCAGCACGCTGTGAACCAGTTTGAAACATGCATGGGTTCAAAATGCAAATTGATGTACAAACACTTGACTGTAGGCTCAAAAGATAGGAATGCCTGATTTCTAACTTTCACAGCCTTATAGTGCTTTCAGATGGAACAGAGCTGAATATCCTTAATAGAGATGCAAAAGCTTTAGGTGATTAGTATTGCTGGGTCCATAATGGGTAAGAAAACAACAGAAAAAGAATTTGTAAAAGTACTTTCCTACACCAAAACCCTGGACTAAGATGCACTCAGCTTGTTTCAAAGGAATTATTGTGTTTCCACCTAAAATAACCAGGCAGCATTTTTAAATGTTCCTCCTAAATAAATTAAAAGTAAATTAAATAAGAATCAGAAATATGACTCAAAACTGGGACACCCAAATTCCAGTCCCTTTCTCAAAGTCCTGGCACGTGACTATCAAAAGATCATCCAGAAGATCAGTGGCTAAACTGTGACTAGATTCCTCATTCTTGCTGTAACCCCACTTACCTATTAAAACCAACTTTTTCAATAAATCCAAGGAATTATACATAAGCTACTTGAAAGGCTTTAAAATCTCCATCTAAAGGAAAACATGCCTGTCCTCATTTTGCCCCAGGAAACGCCAGCTCACTGGTCTCCTTGCAGTTTTCTGTGCCAAGCCTCTGTAGCTCGCTCTGAGTGGAAGTTGTAATTCAGAGTAAACAGGGCACATGTGGGAGAGAGGAGACCTCTGCTGAGAGTTTCACAGATCAACCCCAATTGCATTTTACAAAACTTCTGCAGTCACCTTGATAGTCTTTTCTGGAAGTGAGAATGTCCCACATAATTCTCATCAGGTGAGAAGATAATAGTAGAAAAATGTCTGTAGCAGAATGACAGCATGGAGGAAAGATATCTAAGAATTCCAGACATGCTCATGTGACAGGTCATGTTCAGGTTCTTAGAAGGCAGAATAGGCCTTGCTAGCATTTCCAATTGATCAGTGGCATACAGAGAATAATATATCTGCTGGTGGTTGTTATCAAATAAATTTTTATAATAACTTTTGTTTGTTTTTTAGTATTTTACATCTGTCTACAGTTGTTTTAAAATGTTTTTAAAAAAAAAAGGTAAGGACTGGTTGAGATGTTGGACAATAATTGAGAGAAAAACAGCTCTTCAAAAAGATCTGGATCTGATGCATCAAGCAGTAAAATAATATTAATGACAGTCTTACTCTTTTAACAGCTCTAACAGAATAAATTAGGCAACACAAAACAACATTTAAATAATTTAAGCTCTGTAAACCTTAAGATGCACCATAACTAAAGAGACTACTGTAATTTATATTAGGGATATTAATCCTCTTTAAAATATAACATAAAAATGCATTTTAGAGAGGCTAACAAAATATGATAATGCAGCTGAATTTTAGAGGATTAGCTAAATATACCTGATTTGTGTTCTAGAACAAATGAAATCAAAGTACCCAAGAGGTACTTTGCAGCTAACTACTGCAACTGATTTAAAAGGGAATGGTATTCATGAAAACAATCTTAGTGTGTCTCTTAAAGATGTCTGAATCTGCAGAAGAACATTTGCAATTTCCATTTGCCTAAATTTGTAGTTATCCAAAATAACAGCTTCTCTGTCTCCCTGAAATGAAAGTGTAGCTCCACTGATTGAAAATTACATTGATATACACACTTCTCTATCTGGCTGTGTTCCCTTTGGTTTACATGGTTTTCACTCAGGTGTGTTTAGAAAAGACTGTGTAAGTCTGTATTAAAAAGCATCCCTGACACTCAGACTTGATTCAACTCAATCAGCTTACAGGTTTTTTCCAATCTAAATAATTCTATTAGTCAGGGGTCCCCAGAAAAAAAAAAATAAGTACATAAGAAAGAGTTAAAATATTGACAGTTACTGAGATGCTGAGGGAATTAAAACTGCACACAATAATAACATTGACTACCATTATCAAAAGGGCTCTGATTTCTAATCAGATCGGCAGCACCTTTCCCTAGCTCAGTTCCCTGCCCAGATCTTCTGCTCCAGGGCAGTGAGCTGTGTCCTGCTGGGAGAGAATGCCACTGTGCACCATGACATGGAAAAAGTCTTTGAGGGTGGTTGTAAAGGAGGGCAATATCCCAGTTCAATTTATGACCCTTAAAGGTGCCTTCCAACCCAAACTGTTCTGTAGGCTATGATCCTATGAGTCCATGATGTCCTGGCCTGTGCAGAACCACTGCTTTTTCAAACTAACCCCTCCTCACTCTTATGTTGTGTAGACTACACTCTGAGGCCTAAAAGACAAAATGTTTTTGGACTAGGAAAGAAACAAAATAACCACCATGTTCCTAGCTAGCCTTGGGCTGGGTTTTCTTCAGCTATGGATCAGTGAGCTCTGGATTCTTCTAGTGAAGGGTTAGTTATTTTATGTCAACTTTGCGCAGTGCAGCTTTTGGTGTCACACTGCTGAAAGCTTCAAAGGATAGTATTTCTCTTGACAGCACATATTGTGTCAATCACGTGCTTTTATATTTCTGAAATTCTTCAATTAGTTAACAAGGCATGTCTACTATGCTTTTAAAAGCTATATTGCATGAGCAAATTTGCCTGTATTAATTATGTTAACCATTTAGACCAGGAGGAGTGAAGATTTTGTATCACTTTGTTATGAAAACGTCATTGTTAACTAACCTTCAAGAAAAAAACAACAGTGGAAAGAAATCTCATCCTGAAAAGTCAATTTAAAATACAGCTTATTTCAGTATCTGAAGGGCTAGCCTGAAAGGCATTCACACTACCTGCCTCCTTAGCACTGCTTTTACTTAGAGGTTTCAGCTACTGAAACCAACATCTTCTTTTAATACCAGGGACTAAGCAGAAACACTGAACCATTTTGATTTCATTTTTACTTGTGTCACATTTCAGATGCAACTTCATGACATTGAATTGTGTCAAAAAGACGTGTGCAGTCATTCCTTCCAAAATACAGATTTGTCTGTTTTTTTCATGAAGGAGCTCATCAGGAGAGCCCTTTTCAGCTCAGTTAACATCAACATATTACAGTCTAAATGCAGCTTATGTAGATGGATCCTCCCAAGTGACCCCAGATCCAGGAATAAAAGGATGCTAAATGTGAGTAAGAGCACGATCCATGTCCTGATACAAGTGCACCAGCCTTACATGAATGCTTTCAGCTCTTACATAACATTAATGATTTTACACTGCATAAAAGTGCCTCTGCTCATCGTTTACATCATTCCCCAGATCAGATTATTTACTCAGAAATCACTCTGTTTCTCTTATCCTTTTACAAGCTGTCCCTGTTTATTAGAAGGATCACACTGAGTGCCTCTATGCCCCTAAATAAAACAAGGCCAAGCTTGGTTATTGATTGTCCCCACAGCATAATTGTTCTTTAAGCCCTTGGTACCGCTGTGGATTTCTCCAAACAGCTGCCTGCAAGACAGCCATGATCTGCAAGAGGCTGCTGCTTCACAGCATACACGTAAACGCTGTCTCTGTCACTTGGACTTGGTTTGAAACAGTGTCATCTTTTATTTGCTAGGGTAGATGTAGCTCTGAAAATCAGTGCAAGAACTCTAAACACGGTCTGTCTGTGTAAAAGTGAAACCTCGGGTGATTCCTGAGGGCTGCTCTTGATGAACGCTGCTGTATCACAGAGCCTGGTTACACGCTACTGTGCTTGCTTCACCTTCTTGTATGCTTACCTTTCTTGGTTAAAAGTTGATTTATGTATTCATCTTCTTCCTACAGTGGGCAGGACATGGCAGTCTGGCACTTCTTTATCCTTACAATGAAGATTTCATTGTGGGAAATTACTCTTGTATTTTGTTGTAGTAACTGAGTATATCCTTAGTGACCCTCTGAACTGGAGGGTGGCAAAGGTATCTTCTATTTAATAAAAAACAAACAAACAAACAAACAAAAAAACTATTCTGTAGGAGATCAAGGCACCCAGAGGAAATATTAACACAAAACTTAAACTGTTTTTCTGGTGAAATTGCCTACCTACTTATAATAAAGAAAATAAAAGAATGTGAGACACACGGACAGTTCCAGACAGTTTTGAGGCATCAAGAAAGACTCAGCATAGATTTTGTGAAGGAATTCCTGCCTCAAAAACTCCTGAACAAGACAGAAAGCACCCCAGTACCCCTCACTAAGCTTTCAACTGGCTCTGGGCCATCTTCAGGCATGGACAGCTCTTAGGGACACCGAGCAACCACTAGATGAATCTCCACATGGATTGGGGAGCAACAAAACCAACCAACCAGCCAAATGAACAAACAAACAAACAAATAAAAAACCCCCACCAAACTCATGAAACTGGTGAAAAGTATTAGAGTAAAAGCACAGTTTTCACAATAAACTGTGGAGGTCATTCTGACATGGGGTGGCAGTGATTCCTAGTACAGATGGGTACATTATGAAGAA
The DNA here is from genome assembly GCA_013396955.1 of Regulus satrapa. Taxonomy (NCBI): domain Eukaryota; kingdom Metazoa; phylum Chordata; class Aves; order Passeriformes; family Regulidae; genus Regulus; species Regulus satrapa. Next base: position 635,787 of record VWZN01009447.1, on the reverse strand, counting down.
ACACCTCTTGAGTGCATCTGGAACAGGGGAAGAGGGTCATCAATTCTGAGCTAAATTTCAGAGCTGTAAGTTGACAGAGGCTGAGACCACACTGGGAAGGTAGCACAATTTCCTTGAAATACTCCTATTTTCTACTTTTACTTTCTGCTTGTGGTCATTGTTAGGGAACATTTGGCAACAATCAGTATCTCTATTCTTGCAGTCTTGCATTAAGCTGACAAAGGTAAAAAGGAAATGTATGCAGACAAAAATAGTAACTCAACCCAAACTACAGTCAAACAAGAGAGAATGTGTTGATTGAAGCTTCAGGGAATACTGGCATCACCTACATATTCAAGCTACATGCTTAAGATAAGGAATATGAAAATATTCCCTCAGTGAAGCCAGCAGGATGTTTTCTGCTAGACCTCAGTTGGTTGTTCATCAAACAAAGTAATCTGTGCAGGAGTATCTCTTTTACTATGTCTATATCTTAATCAGTGTAAATCTGTGTCAGTTATACATGCAGACAGAAAAAGGATTATATTTGTTTTACAATTACAAACATGTCATTTTAGCAGAGCTTCCTTTTCAGGCCCCGGGTTTTTATATATTTCAAACATTTCAGATGTGATACCACTCTTTTGTAAGCTTACCTTCATAATTTGCTGTCTAATTTAGTGAAGCTCATAGGAAAAGTTCAATTTATTAACAATATCTTTAAGGAAAGTGTTAGTAAAGGAGCCTCTGAAGTACCTCTCAACCATAATATTTTTTTTTTACCTTGCTGCATAATTCATGATTGTCAGCTCTTTCCAAATTCATTCCCGTCAGTTACTGCATGCACTTTTTTGGATTATTCTGTACATCTGGGTGAATTGACAGGCAGAAGTATTTAGCATCTCTTCCTACACTGAGTACCAATTAATGCAACCAGTTATCTGATCTAAGCTCCTGGGGAAAAGCTATACTGGATCAAAAGCTACTTTTTAAAATTACTCTTTTTGACTTTGCATATTATGATTAGAAACCACTTACCTGCTGAATTTTCCTAGTAGAAAAATACTCCTTTGCCCAAAAGAGACTGTACCTCAGCTTATGGCAACAATAAAAACCTCTGTATGTGGCTATGGAAAATAAGATTACAGTAAAGAAGCAAACTTAAGTGACGGCATTGTAAAGTTGCTGTTCCCAAAGACCCCAGACTCCTTTGAAATAAAGCAAGGTGGCATTTCTACTTGGTTCAGTTTGTCACTGGCATGAAGGACCCTTCCTACCTCCCCTCTCACTCCTATACTGATTTGTGCAGTAAGTTCCCTCAATATCTCCTCAATGGTAATACTGAAGGAAAGTGCCCATGGGTATGGGCTTTTTGAATCAGTTTTATATTCATACAGTTTCCCTTATTAGAAACAATTCATTTATTTCCATTCAGGCTGAACTCCTGCAATGTGACAAACCTAGATCCAGACATTCGGATAAGCCAGTGTGATAATTTTGTACCCTGCAGAACTCTTAAAATGTTCACATAGGGTTAATATATACATGTTAATGAGCATTCAAATTTGTTTCCATAATTTATCAGAGGGAAGTGACTACATTTATTAGGCATGCCCATCAGTGCATAACAACCACTTAATGTAACACAAAATACTCCTAGGAAAATTAGATGACCATAAAAATATCATTGACTTTAGTCTCAGAAAATTTCAGGATCACTGCTTTGCCTTCCAGCTGTTCCCAACCCTCTATGAATTACAAATTGCCCTGAGAAAAGAGTAAATAATATTTACTGCAGCATACATTAGTAATTAGCACACACAGAAAGATGGGGCAAAATGGCAAGAAGGGACCATATTGCCCAGTGCCTTTCATAGATCTAAATGAGCTGAAATGCATTTTCGCCCTTGGGGAAATGGCTCTGTCACCCCTGCTTCCCACACTAACACCAGAGGGGAGCAGCCCCAGGGATCAACCTCAGCAGAGATGACAACCACTGAAGGAAAATCCAATGTCCCCAGATCTGCGAAGATTCTAGGTGACCCTTGTTTTGTTTTCCTGTAAGCACACTTCTGAAAGAAAGGTCAAACGCTCTGGACAGCTCTCCATGGACACACAGGCCAGGCTGCCAGAAAGCCACTCTCTCTTAGGAATGGATTCTGATCCAAGAGCAAGGAGGAGAGCAATCTGTCCTTCTGCTTACCCAGCTTGCTCAACTCAGAGGCTGCTAAAGCCTCTCTGAGGCTGGCACACCAGATACTAACAATTTGGAGCATTTTCCTGGAAGTATTTGCTCATAAGAGGGGGAAAATCTGAATATCTACATGACATAGAACACCTGCCTCACCTTCCAAATAATGTTTTCAATGACAGGCTGTGATTAACAACTCCAGTGTATGCAGTGTGTTATTTTGATGGTGGAAAAGAAGGGCTGTTTTAAAGAGCTCACTGCTGCGGGGAAGAAAAAAAAAAAAAAAAAAAAAAAAAAAGAAAAAAAAAGAAAGAAAAAAAAAGACTATATTTTACAACAATGGAGAGAGTTATAACTCACTTTCAGTCTGTAAATATAGATATTTGCTGCTGATTCACAATGAAAATAGCAACCAAAATGGTAAATAGCATACCAATTAGCCCACTTTCAGAATTAGGAAAAAAATTCTAAGGTAATATTAAGATATATATTCAAACTCAGAAAAAAAGAAAGAACACAATGTTAAGGATCCCCTAGTGAATATGAAGTAGTCCTCAAAAAAATACAAAGAAAATTAACATGGTTCTTACTTCAGTGCCCTCATGCACCTGTAGAGAGCAGCCTGATGGAGTGACTGATTTAATTTATCTGGCAAAAGGTTTTACAGGCACGTTTTCTGAAGTTCTTGGATCTTATTTCTATAGCCCAGAATATCTAACACAAAAAGAACAAGGAGAAATCAGTATGCTCTTTTCTATGTACCACATTGACTGAGCTCACCCTGCTCCTTCTCTGGGGCAATCTCCGGTGATTGCTGCGAAGCTGCTACAGAAACACATGGAGAAACAATTCAGGAACAACATGGACCTTCTACAATGAAACCCTGAACCCCAAGAGTAGCTTTGATTCAGTTAAGAAAGAAAACTAGGCATTCTGTGAATGAACAGCATGGCTGTTATTAGGATCTGATCTCTTCCAGTTTTTGAGATCAGGAGCTGGTCTCAAGAACAGCCCTGCTTGTTGTTCCCAGGAGGAAATGGATGGGAATGAAGATCTCCTGCCTCCAGCCTTGTGTATGCCAACACTTTTACTTTCAAGAACTTGGCCTCATAGAATGATTTGATCATTTGATCATTTTTGATTTTTCTGAATTAATATTACAGGATCAGGATGCAAAAATATCAGTGCTATCTTTGGAAAGGCACCCTGAACAGAGATGTAAGGAGGAGGTGAACACACTACTGAACAGAAAAAAAATTTGCCAAACATACTTTGAAGCTTCTCTTCTGGTTGGTTCTGGTTCTTCTCTTTTTATGGCAGCAGCCTAAGAGAAGGCAGCAGCATGGGATAGGGATGGGGCAATTGGAATAGAGCACTTAGGAGGGAGGCAAGGATGCTGGTAGAGAGAATGCCCCGACATCAATTATTTTACCCCAGATTAGGAAAAAACAACCTACCAAGGGATTGGGTACAGAGAAAGAAAAGCAGTTCTGCCTCCCTTTCTTAGCAATTTATTCATAATATTTTGGGGTGGAATCAGATGAAGCTGCTCTTAGCCTCTGTTATTCAAACCATGGGAGAAGGGAAGGGAAAGGGAAAGGGAAAGGGAAAGGGAAAGGGAAAGGGAAAGGGAAAGGGAAAGGGAAAGGAATTCCCTGAGCAGTGAGCAAATGCAGGCTGTTTTCTTGTGTGTCTGTGAGGCATAGATGTTCGACTTCAGTATCTAATCTTAAACTCTAGTTTTAGTTTTCCATTAGAGGATTGCCTATTTTCTACTGAAAGCAAAATAAAACCCCAAACCAAACCCCAAACTAGAAACACAAGGTTTTTGGTTATATGAAGATACTTACAAGCTCTTTGTCCTCTATTAGGCCACTAATTTTCACCAGCTCTCTCCCTCATTTCTTCAGGCAGCTACTGACAAAACTGCCCGGCAAGCTCAATAGTGGAAGAGGGACAAAAAGCCAACAACCTCCCCACACATACCACTGGATGAAAGCCACCAGCTCTCTCCCAAGCATTTCCCTCACCATAATGAAAGCCGTCTCTGCCAGGCTTACCTGGTCCTAAGAACCACTCACACAGGAGGAAGCAGGCACTGTCAGTCTCCATACTGACCAGGAAGAGGAGCATCAAGTTACTTAATCAGACATGCTGAACAGAGGTAACCACCTCTAAATCAGACAGTCTGGGTCACAGTTTTAACACACAAAAACAGAAAAATAAAAACTTAGAAAAGCCTGTCTGGCCAGAGAACTTTCTCCTATTTTTTTTCCCATTTGCAGTTCCTGAGCATGTTAGACTTCAAGAGATTTGATTTATTTCATACCCAAGTGTTATAAATAAGTGGAGAGTATTCGTTTGTGAATACCCTGTTTTAACATTTTAGCATTTGCAAACTTAGTAACAATTGTGTTCAAAACTAGTGTGACAGAAGATTATAGAGACACACAATAGAGGCATTCTTTTTCTTTTTATCTAGGGGGAGGACATTTCTAGGGAAAAATTCTGTTCCTGTTATAGCATTATAAGCAAATACTTAAATGGCCTTCATAGATTTGTGCCTCTGTCTAAAATTCTATACTTGACATTTCATTTCATGATGACTCTGTTTGAGTATTAAAATTGAGCTAAACTACAGACAAGCTAAATAAAAAACGGCAGTGAAAGAAATCATATAGCTCAACATTTATTTCAGGAATCCAAAATGGATATTCACTTGTCTTTGATCAGATTGAATGGTTTTTAGTTTTAAGGCAACAGAAACAGCACTTGGGATTCCTACTTACGCTGAATTTACTCCATCATTTCTAGCTGTCAGCAGTCTTGCAAGACACTATCTCACATAGATCTTCTACTTTAAGGCACCAAAAAAAGCTGTAATTCTTAATGGAAAAAGAGGTTTTGATGTTTACTGGAGACTGAAGGATCACTCTTTGGGACATAACATGTCCTGTTGCCATCAAAGAGCAATGGAAATGCAATCATCAAAGTTATTGAGATCACCTTAAGTTACAGGAATGCAACAAAATTGAGATCTGTGTCATTACCTTACTAAATCACAGCTACCCATCCATCCAATGCTTACATGTATTTTCAGGTGCCTCAAATCACCCCAAAAGCACTGTAGAAAGCCTGGTTGCAACAGGGATTATAATTTTAAGCCTAGTTTTTGATACACCTGTCTAACTGCCAGAGAATCTTGGGCTCAGTGGTTATCATATGGCAGTAAGTTCTACATATGGTAGTAAATTTACTCTGCCAGTGATAAACCGTAGTACTTTTGTATGTTTCAGATTTTTTGTATTTTAGGTGCATCCAGCATCTCCTTAAACACACCACCTGATTGCCTTTCTCTGTACTCTGATTTGACATATCTTTCATACACTTCTTCAATTCCTCTGTGAAACAAGGTGTCCCTGTCTATTCAGTTTGTATTTCTATTAAAAACTTTCATTACTGCTAATTATTTTTGTTAGGAGTCCATATACAGGAAAATTTTGTAAAAGACAGTCAAACAGGGAAAATATTTTTATATGTATATCAGAAATTTACGTGTACATGTTTCTGTGAGCACGTGTGTACAGGCAGACTAGCTGAAGCATTAGCACTTCAGGGTTATGACACCACAAGACTGCACAGAACATCTGAATCATAGGATTATCGTATTAAATATTATTACTTCTAAAAATTCAGCTCTGTGGATAGGTGAATATCTTATGTCAGTGCATATATGTACTTATGCACTCCCACCCATGCACCCACACATCATGCCTTAAGAAACCTTACGCATGTGTAATAAAGTATGCTACATCTACTGTGTAGAATTAATTTTATTATTTCTCATATTCTCATTTAGACATCTAGTCACACTTTGACCACCATTGCAGATAAAGAGGATTTTGGTGAATTTTTGGAAGGCCTTTTCCATCCCTACGTGTTACAGGATTTTTTTTTCATTTTCGAAGTAGCAATATTGTCCATTATATCCTTTTGTTGACATATTCCATCTATCATTCCACTGCCAGTTTACCTAGCTTTGTGAGGTCCCTTTGTTAGGTGTTTTTCACAGTCTATTGCATTTCAAGTGAGCTTTAATCACCTGAAATGTATTTGACACATTCACAGTGCAGCCCTGCAGTCATCACTTGGCTGGCCTTTTGCCAGCATGGTACCTTGGTGTTTACATATAGTCCTCACTTTCCTATGGCTTGCTGTTCCCTAATCATAATTCCCTCACCTCATGATTTCAGTAACAGGCCCCACTACAGGAATTTTGACAACAGTAGCTTTTAAAAGTACAAATAAATGTTTTCAGGTTATTTTATTTTGGTTTTTAATGAAATACTTTGTATTTTATTTATTTTACATATGGCTATGCTAGCATTTACCATAAAGTGCCAGTAGATTGAAAACACCACTTTATTTTACAGCATCAATGTTGATTTGTGAGTATTACATCTCTTCCTGTTTCTATTGCTTTCAAATAACTTCCTTTAATTACTGTTTCATCCTCTTACCCAATAGTGACACTAGATAAATTTGTTTATCATTTCCACAGATGCCACAGAGTTTTTGTTAGACACGGGACTGAAATTTGCTATGCTAAGGCCTGCTTCTAAAATAACACTGTACATTTTGTTAACAACACAACCATTTTGTTCTTGTGTTTCCACAGAATAATTGGTGGAACAGCAGCCAAGTTTTCTTTCAAATAAGCTGCTGCTTAATTGCACCAGCTTGTTCTAACATTTCTTCTTTTGACACCTTTGTCTCACAAGGTTTCACCTTTATTAGCTGGAAAATAGCTATTGCCAGTATTTTCTGTATTCAGAATGAACACAAGAAAGTAATTTTATTTGAAGACTTCATCTACCTCCTTTACAACTTTAAAGGGTCATAGGTATGTCTGGGAGAGAGGGAAGAGAGAAATCTAGGTTTAAATCCCTGGTCTGTGCCCTTGATGCAAGGACTAGATGGTCCCAAAATACACAAATGGAAGTGTTTTTGGATTTTGGCAATACCAAGCAACAAAATTACCACAATTTAATTATTTTCATTGAAGAACAGTCTTTGTAGGAAAACCCTTTATAATTTTCTCAATTTCTGTATACTATGCTTTTTTTCTGTACACTGACCCAAAACATAATTGATCAACTTTTTATTAATAATATGTAACAGTTAAGCCAAAGGTTTTCAGGACAACAACTGTGAATTTAGGAGTCTAGAATTCCCACTTTAACTGAAACCTTGTCATCTGCAATTAGCATGCATCTCGCTGGAATCTGGAGTACCTGAGGAAGCAAAAAAAGCCACAAGGAAGAATTGGTGCCACCACTGCTTCTGAGTGACTGCTTTTTTCTTGGACCCTTCCATGAAGGGAGAACACCTGCTTGTTGTTTTGAGAGCAAGCTGTCCTGGCTTTTCTGAAAGCTTACTCCGGGAGGGGGCTCACAGGTGTGAAGGCATCTCTAGTCAGCCAAAAATAACACTGCCTGGAGGGAAGCAGATCTAAAGCTCTTTAAGTCTCTGTTGCTACCTAGACAGCTCTTGTTTTCGCCTTTACAGGTTCTGTTCCATGGTGCTAATTTTCCTCACACACTGTAGAAAGAGCAGATCCACCTCCTTAGGGAAAGTCTTATTGGGTGAAAGAACACCTTGTAAATCTTCCTTATGGCTGCAGACTGAACTACTTATTACTGTTTAAGCATATAGATTACATCCAACCATGTATCTTTAGCTCTCTCCCCTCGTTCCTGCAAAGCCCTGGCAAGATCCCACATTAAACCTGCCAATGATTTTCTTAAGGCAATAACACTTCTGCTAACTTGGAATTTGATGTCTATTCCCCCCCTTTTCTTCACCTCACAGCATTAGCACTGTTGCTAACTTGGGAGATTGTGTGTCTAATCAAGTTTTGTAAACTTCCAGTGCAGCTGCCAACTAGAGAGCTGCTTCATGTCCACAGGTGAGTGAGTGGCTACAGCTGATGAAGGATATAAGCATAAGGAGGGTCAGCACGAAGCACTAAGGAGGATTTCTTCAATCAGAGGAAAAGAGGAAACTGCTGTTCTGGATGGAGTTGTTTTGGTTTTCAAGGAATGGCAATTTGGTTAGTTGTTCTTCTGTGCCCTTGTTCTTTGAAACTTTAAACAAAATGAACAAAACCTCATTTAAAAAGTCAGTTAATGAAAGTAAAGCAGAGGAACAGCTCCATTAAATTGTGTGAGACTTAGGACAGGTATGTTTGTATGAATATTTATAGCAAACTCTTCTGCTACCTCAGTCTGACAATCCCTGTTTATTCAAAAGCAAAGTTATAAACCATGAGATAAACTAATCAAAGTATTTTTTTATGAAGATTTGTCATATATTGTTCATGAAGTCGGATGTTTATGCTATTCCCTTGAGTTATTTCATACCAAACTTGAGCTCTAGACTACCATTTCATTAGATTCATAAGCAATATAGGCTGAAATAAATTAATAAAGGCAGAAAAGTATTGAATCTTTTGTAGGCAACTTTCCAGTTGGAATGTTTTTCATTTCTGTTCTGAATTTAAATGTTGCTTGTGTTTTACCAATGTGAAATGTGAATCTACACATATTTCAATTCATTTCATGGAGCAGTGACTCTAGAAAGTTGCCTAGATACATAAGATGACTTAAGGTAATAGAAGGAAAGTGTCATAGCGACTCTTAATTTTACAGAGCAACTACAGCAGCAGGAATTGCAGTTACCAGCAAATAACATAGTGGCCTGAAGGTGAACATATGGTATTTGTCATACTGCTCAGCTGTGAAAATTGCCAATATGGCCATAGGAGGGAAAAAACCCCAAACCAAAACAAAAGAAACCATGTCAGCGGAATGTATTACTAATTTGATGTAAGTAAACCATGTTATCAAAGACTGGAAGCTAAATTAAAAGATGAGTGTAGAAAATTCTGAAACATTTAAAATGAAAACAGCATCTCCTTTTGTTGCAAGAGGCCATGTGATTGCTCATGGTAAGAAATTGAAATAATTGAAAGTTAGAAAGTTTAATTATACCCCAGTGCAGCAAATAAAATTCTTTATCTCATTGTACTCATATGAAGGATGGTGTGGGCGAGCATATGGATCTTAGAGATGATTAAATAAGTGACTAATTTACTGCGAAAAGAGAAGAAAACAGACATATAAATAAAAGCTGGAAACAAAAAATGTCTTTTCTTTTACAGATATGACTAAAAATAGAACATAAACAAAATTTGATATTTTAGATAAATAGTAAGGCTCACATTCAGTATAAATTCCCTTATATTTTAGCAAAACTTGTACCTGATTGGATAAGGAAGGTGGATCTTACTTTTCTGCTAATGAAATCTATGACTAAAAGATAGGTGGTTGTGCTTAAAGTATCAATTTTCCCTCACTGTGAGACTTTTGATGGGTCAACCACTCTCTGATCTTGGGAGGATGATAACACAGGAATGATGATTGGGCCCTGGAACAGGCTCCCCAGCAAGGAGGCCTCAGCCCCAGCCTGACAGAGTTCAAAAAGAGCTTGGACAGTGCTCTCAGAGACAAGTGGGACTCTTGGCTTTGTCCTGTGCAGGGCCAGGACTTGATGATCTTTGTGGGTCCCTTCCAACTCAGCATACTCCAAGACTGCGGTAATAATGCTCCTTTCTTGTAAGGATAGAATTTACCTTTTCGGAACACATAGAAGCTAATGTGGCAGAGACACTTCACAAGATGCACCAAAAATAAGGGTCCAAAAGTCTTATGTGGGCTGATAAACAAAAGAACAAGTTTTCCAAAGTGCTCAGCTGGCAATAGTTTCCCTTCAAGAGACAGATGATGAGAGCTCAACACTGTCAGAAAGAGGTTACTTACTTAAGTATGTATGTCGGAAAGTTTCCCTCAAGTGTATGGGATTGCAAAAATGAAAATGTTTTGCTTCCTTAAATCGAAGTCAGGGTGAAAATAACACTGACTGAAATGATGGTTAACTGATCCATCTATGGAATTTATATAATTTGCTGCCACAAAACCTTATTGACACTGTGGGCTAAGTATAATCTGCTATACATGCGAAGTTGTCTTGGTTTAAAAACAGTTATTGATTATCATGGGGTGATGGTGTAGTTCAGGGAGGTACCTTGGGAGGTCTCGTTCCTCCTCCGGGCCCAAAGCAGGGCCAGTGCTGGAGCCAGAGCAGGCTGCTCATGGCCTGGACCAGCTGGGGCTTGAAACCCTCTGACGACAGAGACAGCACAGTCACTCAGATTGACCTTTCTCCCTCTTAAGAAGATAGTTTCTGTTTATCCACAGCCTGAAACTCTCATTTCAACTTATACCTGATGCCTCTTGTCCTTTCTGCACTGCACTGTGGTGAGGAACCTGACTCCAGCTCCTGCTTGTAGGTACCCTGTGGTGGTTCTCAGGTGTCCACAAAGCCCTGCTCAGTTCTTGAAGTGGTCCCTGTGGTCATAAAAGCCAAATCTCTTGCTGACAGCACTTACGCAGGCAGCTAAAGCCCCTTCCCCAAAGTGACAGGATACAAGAGAAAAGCACCAGGACCTCTTCTGGCCTTGGCAGGGGTGCCTGTGCAGAGCAGCAGTCCCAGGCTCTCCCAAGCCCACATCAGCAGGCCAGGCCAGGAGATAGGGCCCTCTGTCCCTGTGGCAGGGGGATCTCCCTCTGCCATGCCTCCGTGCCTCCTCCTGGTGCTGCCCTGAGTCTGGGATGCCTCCCCGGGCACAGCTTTCTGTCCCACAGCTTTCTTTCTGTCCCCAGCTGCCATGAGCATTCACACTCCTTGCAGGCCTCTGGATGGAGGCACAGCCCCTGCCCTTTCCAGGAGTTGGAAACCTCCAATCTTCCCTGCCATGGGAGACCCCATGTACCCCACAGCACCCACCTGGACCCTCCTCTCTGCTCAGGGCTTGAGAAGGGCCTCTCAACCTCTCCTTATGAGATCTTGCATGCCTTCAGCATTGAAAGAAAGTAAACAACTAGACTTCATTCTGCATGGCATCATTTTATATGACCTTATATTCTGGAAATTGTAAAATCGGTCATGGTTAGATAATTTCTCTCCCTTCTCCAATGTGGGCTGGATGCTGAAGGCAGAGTTACAAAAGTTTGGTGGGAAAAACTGTCTGAAGTAATCCAAGAGATCTAGCTTTTATCTGCTGATCTTATGTTGGCCTTTGGGCAAGGGGGAATCTTAGCTCTGTGTTGGGATAAGTTCCCAGCTGGTGCTGACTGGCAGGAATCCAGTAAGATTTTCTATCCCTTGAAGGTATTTAAAAGACCTGTGGATGTGGCACTTCGGGATATTTAGTTTAGATTAGTTTAGTTTAGTGATGATCTTTGCAGTGCTGGGTTAGCATCTGGACTCGATAACCTTAGAGGTCTTCAACCTAAATATTTCTATAATTCTATTTCTTCAACTCTTCCTGGGATCAGACCTCCAGCTCTCCTCCTCCTCCCAGGGACAGGCACAGCCATCAGCCATGTCACCTCTATCCCTGGGTATATGGCAGAGGCAATGGGCATCTGGGCTGTGGCCAGAGCATCCCCTGTCCTTCAGCATGGCCCTCCTCCCTGGCAGACTTGCAGCACAACTTGCTCAGCCAGTGCCACCCCTGCAGCTAAAAACTGGTTTGGCTAAACCCTGATAATTTTGGGTATGAACTCTAGTAAACTGGTTTAAATTCAGCCTGCAGTGACTCAGCTGGCATTCATAAACACTAGCGTAACAAAAACCTAATTTTAAATCTATTGTCGTGTGTACAGTTGCATTGGTTTAATTGGAGCTGCTTCCAGGCAGAGAGCTTAACAGCAGAGTTAAGCTAAGCTGGCTCTGCTTGGTTGCAGCAGAGCCTGGGTCTGGAAAAGCTGATGTACAGACACAAGTAAGACCATCAGTTATAACTGTAAAGTATTTCAGCTGGGATATAAATTTTCTATTGCTGCAGGGCATAGATTAATCAACCCCTGCCACGCCAAACAAGCCTTTTTTCATGTGCTTTTGGGGAAGCTAATGAATGCTTTCCTCCAAAATATTTGCTGCCATCCAGGCTTGGGGCCTGCTGTCCTCTCGGGAAGGCTTGTGAGCTGGACAGAACACTACCCACTTCCATAAAATAATTACAATTCTTAAGAAAAACACAGTGATGTTATCATTAAATTGGGACCAAATCCAAGGTAATGGAGAGCACGGAACAAGCGGTCCCCTTCCACCGGATCAGATGCCTTTCTTGGCATTAATTGGGAGTGCGTCAGCAGGGGAGGTAACTCTGTTAGCTAAATGAATAACGTTAGTGAAGTTTCTCAGGTAGTCTGTGCCAAATCTGTGTTTAATCGGCCTAACTTGGAAAGGCTATAAAGGATCATTTTATTAATCTCTAAGGTCAGGATTTTAGCAAGGATTTTGAATTATTAAAGAAACTGGCTGATAATTGGGGCAGGAGGTAGAGTCACGTTCCCCTTTGAAATCATAGCATCAGCAAAACTTTCTTAAGACATATTACTGGATTCAAAGGGATAAAGACATGCTTTTAGACAGGAGAACTGCATTTTCTGTTGAATGATTTAAAATATAGCAGTAAAATCCATGTGGATCCAGCATGTTTTAGCATTTGCTGAACTCAGTTGTCCATGCTACTTCATTGCTTAAGAGACACGATACAGCACTGTAACAAGGCATTTAACTGACTTCCATTAAATGGAAATCATTAAACATGAAGCCATACCAACTTGAACAATTGTACTGAGCGATAAAACATGACTTTGAGAGTTTGGCCTGAGAACACCTTAGGGATGAAAGCAGAGGAGAGTGGATGTGGATGAGCTCTCCTGTTGAGACTACCCCTTGGCAGTGTGAGTGACCTCCTTTCCACACTGCCAGGAGCTTCCTTCTCCTCATGAGGATGAGCTGTCTCTCCTGTGTATGGTTCCTCTGGACAGGAGGCAAGGTGCAAGACTTCTTGACCTTTTTTCAGTAGCTGACAGTCTCACTTCTTAGTGTCCCTTTTGTAGGCTGTGTGATTAACAAGGAGTTTACACTATGCAGTGGGCATCCTGAATAAATGTAAACACTATGGATTTCATTCCCTTTCCATTTCTCTAAGGATCTGAACTCCAAACAGATGGGAAGATGTGGATCATACACCAGAGATACAAAAGAATGTTAAAAGGCAGTAACATCCCCTGAAAATCTGATCTAATCCTCAGGCTGGCTGGGATACAATTTCTATGGTTTAAAGCAAATTTTTGCACCACATTATTGTTGTGACCTCAGTTCTACAGCATGAAAATATAGGTTGTTCTAGTTCACCTTGTCAATGGGGAGTGAAATTCACTGCAGCTCTACTCACAGCAACAATGCAGCTATGGCTGACAAGAATTCTCACAGCATAACAACCCTGGCATTTAACAAAAACATTGTAACACAAATCACCTATTTTCATTAAAATCCAGGATCATTAGAGTCGATCAAAGTGATAATGTCTGGAGTGTTGTAAGATTTCTTTCCTTCCCTTGTCTCCACATGCCTGTAGCTGAAATGGCAATCCAGTTGTATGAAAGGGAAAAAAATTATATTTCTATAGTGCTTGCTGACCTAATACCATTGTTATCTTATTGGATGTGAAGCCATGCATCCAGACTTCATTTTCTTTTAATAAGAGTGAAACACTTGCTATGTAATTTCTTCTACTCAAGAATTAAATTGTACAGAAGGGATATATATCTCCTAATAAACTCTTTTTTCATTTTTCCACTGCCTCTACTTTCTCAGTATCAGCCTTTGAAAAACACTTTAATAGTTCTCTGAATGAGAATGTTCTTTTTTTTTCCATTGCCTGAGCTCTTTCCTTCGTATAAATCAAGATGTTTGGAAAGGCAATATGCTTTCAGATTATTAGAAAATACTTAGATTATTGTTTTTGAAAAGGCCAGCAGCCACAAGATGTTATTAAATGCTTTTCTGAATATATTTAATATTCAATTATAAAGCAGAGGACATGGTTCAAATCAAATCTAAGGATGGGTAGACTCCTTTGGGAAATGCCATCTCCCAAGACTTTCAGCCATAAGGGCAATAAGCCATTGGAATACGATTCTGAAGGACATAAGCAGTATCTTATTTTCTGGAGACTCTAAATCTAGATTGGAAACAAAACCCTAGCCATTCACTTTGACAGGGATAGGATTTCACTCTGAATCTTTTCTGAACACAGTATGGAATAAAGGTGCTTGGACTTGCCATGGTTTTCATGAAAAGGCTGGGGAGCATTTTAGGGACTGTTTTGTGCAGGTTGGAGCTGATGCTCCGAGTGGATGAAACGGCCCCTTAAAAACCTCTGAAGAATTCCACAAGTATTAAATTTAATCTTCTAAAATATGTGTATTTTCTGTTTGGGAGTACATGGTACTTTACAGCTATTGATAAACGAAGTTTTAGCAGTCCTTTGAGATGAACAACCATGGGCTTCCTATTGCTGCAAAAATTGAGGCACACAGCATTGAAGTAATTTTCCAAGAGCCACATTAAAATTAAAAATATCATTTTCCTGTGATTCCTCTGCACCACTTCCAGCCTATCCAGACACTTGACTGTCAGCAGTGATACCTACCTTTCAGTCTACTGGTGAGATGCATGAGATACACGCCTGTGACACAAAGGAAGTTGCGTTACAACAGGATGTAGGGAAAGGGATGCTGTGCTTTGGCCAACATGTGTCCCTCTGCCCACTGTTCTCCAGGTTACTAGGCCAGATAATGGAAAAGGGGATAAAATCAAACTAGAAAAAACAATTACTTTGAAAAGTAGAGGTAAAGTGAGAAAAGGCTAGAAAGGACAATGTTTGACAATAGTATTGAAACAAGATTTTCTACTTCTAGCAAGGCAATAATGTAATTATGTGAGAAAAACTGACATGATGCAATTTTTGTTCCCACAGACATGAGAGAAAAACAGAGATAGAAGGCACTTTGATGAGAAATCTGTAGAAATTATTTTGTTGATTTGTCTCTGATGATTTCTTGTCACTAATATTTCAAAACAGCAAAAGCAAAAAGACATGTTTAGCTTTATACAGATATAATTGGTCAGAATTGCTTTTGATTTTCATTTATCAGCACTTATACTTCCTAGCAATACACTTGATCTGAAGTTCAATGTCCATAAACAGGGTTTACTCAGCAGTTGACCTGTACCTTCTCCTTGCAAAAAAAATACGGGTTGGAATAATATCCTGAGCTGTTCATTTTAATGATGTCCCTGACCATGGCTCTGAAAGGTTTTAAAAATTCATTTACAACTCAGGAATGAGTCACTGCAGTCCTTCATTATATATGGAGAAAAAATGTCTAATGACTTCCACTGGGATGGTACTGTGTTCCAGTAGAAGGACTGTAAAATCTATTTCTGCTTATGGCACTTCTGGTTTTTAACTCCTTCCTTCGACTTTCTTGCCTCAAAGAACATAAAAAATTCCTAAGAGGCACTTAAGCATTTTTGGTATCCATAGCAGCCAAAGGAAACCCATTTTAAACACTTTCCTAAAACACATTATGGGAAAATAAATTTTCAAGCTGTAGAGGAAAAACCCATCTAAAATGCCCTATCAAAGAAAGACAGTTTATTTATTAAAACAAAAGACCATCAAGCAAACATTTCTGCTGAAATCATATAAAACCAGCCACAACTCTTAAGCTTCTTGTTTGCAGGTGTACATGGGTATGGGAATATGAAACTGATCACCATGTGTGTTTACACATTCAGCAGTACTGGAGAAGAGCCGCCGATGATACCTATTTCTTAGACAGCAATAGTTACTTTAACCTTTTATTTTAAGACAGATGTAAATTATTGCTGGATATGTACTGGTTAAATATAAATATATCAAAATATACCCATGGTAACTGTCAGTAACTATCAACTCAGTTATCTATATTTGATTCAGCATCCTGGTACTTTAACTTACATAATTTCAAAAATGCAAAAATGTCTTTTCAATGGTTCCATCATTTTCTTTTCATTACTTTGTCTACAAACTCATGCTTAGCATGAATAAATGGCTGCTTTGAAAAGGGAAGAAAAGGAATAAGGTACACGTTTCTTGTTCCAGATAATTGCTCTCATTTCAGCATGTATTCAGTTATTTATTATGTATTTAGTCATACAACAAATCTGGCTTCACCTCTCAGATTTCCTCCATGACTGTTTCTCTGCCACAGTTCTCTGTCCTGGTCTCAGGTTTGTACGTGGTAAGCATTTGGAGGAGGGAAGTGTTTTTATGGCTAAGGAAGTGATTGCTAGTGTTTTTATGATCTTTAAGGCCTCATTTGGTAAAGAAACTAAAAATATGGTATAATGCCCTTGAGATTTTGCCAGTTGCTGCAGTAAAGGATGCTGGTCTTTCACAATAACTTTGACATGAAAAAGGACTATTAAAACTTGTCCATATACGTGTTTCAGGCTAAAACTTACGCATGGTACTCCACATGTGCCAGGAATGAAGGAAATTCCAATTCCTTTTTAGGTGAGGAAGAACAATGCATTGTCTGGAAAGTAGTTCTTGTTAATTAATAATTGCATAGGTGGCTATGTGCACAAAAAGACTACAAGGCAGAGGAGACAGTTCTGTTATTTCAAATTTTGGCATTGGAAGAAAAGTGGTGTATTTGAAAGAATGGATGAACAGATTGCTCAAAAATTTGAAACATGCTTCCAGGGACTAGAATCACACATGTGCTTAAAAAAACAGGGAATAAGGCCATTATCTCTACATATAGCTTTTTCTCTTTTTTGTAGGGCAGAGCAGTGAAGATTTGAGCCAAGTGCATGTAACTTATTGCTAATTCCCAAAGAAAAAAAATCTGATATTCAGGCAGTCACAAGCAGAGGGAATAGCCTGAGCTACTTAATAATAGTGGTTGTAGAAAACATGTATTTTTTCTACATTTAGCAAGGGGAGGAATAAATTAAATCAATTCGAAAAGGAATTAGACAGTATTTTGTATGAATAATTCAAGCAAATTGTCTAAGCCTTGTTATGTGTTAATGGAGCTTTAAGTTTATGGGCATCTAAAACTAGTCAGACAAAGCTAGAAAGCTTACCAGAGAGATAAAACCTTCTTTGAGCTGTATGCTTCCTTAGATGACACATAGCACTCCTAGAAACAAGGGAGGATGATGCAGTATGAGGGTGCTGGTGCAGCTGGAAATGAAATAATAAATGTGCCTGTTCCCCTAGAGAGCCATGATGGGATAATGGGACTGTTATTACTGACTGTGTGTCCTCGATGCTGCTGCCATTCCTTTTAAAGTAAGGGGAAATTATGAAACAGTTGTGTTCATTTCTCTAGAAGGGTAGGTCTAATTCTAAACCTCTGACAGCTTTCTCAGAAGACCCTTTGATTTATTCTGGGACAAACTAAGGAACTTCACCTGGCGTCTATCCAGCTTCACTTCTGCTTATCCTTGAATATTTATTACTACTAGCAAGTGCATCAAGATCCAGCTGTGTCAAATAAGAAACTTCAGCTGCCTACTACCACAACAGCTATATCTGTTTGTGCCATATTACAGACAAGAGTGGGGACAGAGCAATTTCAGCTGAGGGATTTGGGTTTTTAACCTCACAGAACAGGCAAATTCCTGAAATGCTGTTATCAGCCTTCCCTTTCAGGGAGCTTTTCTACCACAGGCAACCCTCACAACTGCACGTTTCTTTCACTTCTACATGATCTCACTAACATTTGGTTCCTTTTCTTCTCTTTCCTCTCTCCAAAAACAAAGCAAAACTATAAATAAACTAGAGAAAAGCCTTTAAGCCTTGAAAAGGACACTAAACTAAGGTTGCTTGAAGGTTGCTATGTATATAGCTGCTGGTGGCATATGGAAGGTTCAAAGATACTACAGAGAGAACTGCTGGCACTTAAACTGACTACTTTAAAATATGTTGTACCATGATCACTACCTGTGGTACAGCAAAAAGCTGCAATCTGTCTAACTCAGGTAGGGCTCTCCATTTTCCTGTGCATCAGTCCAGCAAATTAAGCATCTGCTTTCTCACTTCCTAGTCCAGCAGTCTAAGCTCAGTACTCTGAGTTGGCAGCCTAGTGCTACTAAAGGTAAAGCATGGCTACAACATGTAGTAGGGTGTTTCTATCAAATGATATGGACTGATCTAATAGGGTTTCAAATGCTCCCTCTGGGGCTTCCCTCCAACCACAGCCTTCTGTACACTATCACCATAGCTAATTAGTATTTAATTTTTTTATTTTAAGAAAATTTTAAAAAAATCAAAGTCCAGTTGGCCAGAGTTTCCTTCCCAGCCCCTCTCCTTCTCTTACACCATCCCAGGTGTTCCTCACATGGCAAAATTGGGAAGCTTAAGGACTGAGTGTTGCTTGATGTACAGAGAATAATTTCTTGTGAAGAAAGGCAGTTTGACACCTATAAGAGGTGACAGAATAAGGTAGAATGGGGAAGGGAAAAGCTGTGCTAGGGAGAGTTATTTGATAGGGAAAAAAATAAAAGTGGCTGTGCATCCCCCTGTAAGCTCCCATCTGCCCTCCCCCAGATCTGGCCAGTGGTTCCTCATGCACAGCCTCCTCTTCAAGTCACTCCTCTCTTCCCTTCCTATCCCAATAGAAATGTCTCTGCCGCTGTTCAAAGCTGCCTCCCCACACCATGGACAAGGACAGGGAAGGGATTTTGCTTCTCTTCCTCAAGCGCTGAAATTTATTTTGGCTCTTTTGTAGTTGTGCTTTGAGCTGGCTCAGAGTTAAGTCACGGCTTGATAGCATGCATGGCATCTGTGTTGGGGGTGGAGGAATGACCAGCAAAGGGAGAAAGGGGTCACCACCACACAATTATATTTTACACAGTCAGCTGACATTATATCATCTTAGTGATCAGACAAAGAAAAATTAGATCTGCAGCTCCTCAATTATTTGTCTGGGGTTTTTTGTTTGTTTGTTTGTTTTTTGTTTTTTGTTTTTTAGTTTTTTGGTTTTTTGGGTTGTTGTTTTTTTTTTGGGGGGGGGTGGGGTTGGGGTGGTTTGGGGCTTTNGGGGAGGGGTTGGGGTGGTTTGGGGCTTTTTTGTTTGTTCATTTTTCTTGGTTGTTTTTTGGGTTTTTTTCCTGGTTTGCTGCTCAGGTTTCCTTGTTATAGACAGGTCTGATCATCTCCAAATAAGCAACCTTACATCATCCTTTACAAGAATGTGCTTTCCCATGCTGGAGCTGAGTTTCCATTTGCACTAGCTCACTGCTGCCTTTCGTGGCAGCTGAACCCCAGTATATGTGTGAAGGACACCTCCAAGGGGCTCCGTGGTGCAGTGTTGCCCAGTGTCATGGGTACAGGCACTAGGATGGCACGCAGGGAACTTTGCCTATTTTTACCACATTTTGGCAACCAGCATCTTGTCTCAGGGCACCATGTGCAAAGGAAGCAAGACACGCTTGAGCCTGAAGCCCAGGAATGGTTGTGATTAGAATTAATAGTGAAGAATGTGAAGACCCTGAGAGAAAGAGGGGTAGAGGTACCAAGTTGAGAGGAGAGCTGGCTGATACTAAGTCAGAGACTGGGGGAGCAGAGTGGGAGAAGGCAAGGCACAAAAAGGTGAGGCACACAACAGGGAGACAATTTGGAACAAAGGCATGAGTGAACAGGGACTGGGGCACTGGGGATGGGGAGGGATGTATCCTAGCTGGGTGCAGAGACTATGACCAGACCACAGAGCCAGGAGATAGTGCTGATAGCTGGGAATAAGGAAAAGGACATAGGAAAGACACAAAGGCAGAAGGGGGAATTTTTTCCATACTGAAATTTTTTTCAAATTATATATATAGTTTAAAACAAACAAAAGCAAAACAAACAAATTAAAAACAAACAAAAAACCCACCAGTGTCCCATGAAGTTTTCCATGTCTTGACCTGATTTTTAGATTCTATTCAGCTTAAAGTCATGGCCTGAACATTCAATTTCCATTGTGTGTTGCTATTTTCCACTGCTCCAGACATAGCACAGGGGTGACACCTCTGTCTGCAGGGGAAGGTGAGGGCTCACAGAATCCTGCCTCTGGCTGCCTGCCTGAAACACATCTATGCTGGAAGGAGCATCTCCTTTGCTTTGTCCACAGACTGCCTGTGTACTTATCCTGGGTTGTATGAAGAAGATGCCACAACAGATGAGAGTCACTGATCATTGAGATTCATGGATAGACAATGCCCATAATATCTGATGTAAAGGTGTGTGCAAGTGCAGTTTTATTCAAGGAAAGAAGGCCTTCTGAATGCAGGATAAATATTGATAAAAATCAAACAAACCGTTTAAAAGAGATGGAACAGTAGAATGACACATAGGGTTTCTTGACCAGTGCTCTTTGTAGTTACAGGAGTCCAAGACAGATTCCCTTTCAATGCCACACATATCTACTGAAGTCCAAGCAAAAGACTTAATTGCAGCAGGAAATTGCTGGTTTTAAAAGCATGTCTGTAAAGAATGGGGGAATGCATATGGCACATATGTGCCTCGACAGTTTTGCTAAATAAACCATGAATTTTGACAAGTGTGTATCTGCAAGTTTGTCATGGAAATAGGATTGTATAACATCACAGCTGAAACAAAAGTTCAGCCTCTGAAAACTGTGGGGGCGTGCTGCTAAAATGTTTGTTCAAATGTAAGCTGACTAGTTTCATAACTCCCGTGCATGTAGTTAATGCTCTTTTAGACAATACGTGGAAAGGATGGATGTCAGAGCTGCTTAATAAAAACATTAAAATAGCTAATAGTCAGATCTCAATTTGAGTGTTTCATAAAATGATAAAGGTTTCTTGTATTAAAAGATTTAAGGGATGAACCTTCTCAGCTTGTTTATGCAGGATTCTATAAAGCAGAGGTCTGGAAAAATACCTGCTCTTCTGTTTAATGAGGAAATTACACTGTAGGGGATATTAATTTCATTCACAGAATCTGGTTAGTTTGACATACCAGTAAGAAATGGTCTGTAAAGGCTTTCTCTTTTCAGGTTGTCGATATAGAGCCATTGCCCTGATGCCCAAAGCAGGAATTACAGTGAAGAGGAGTTGTTACTATTAGTGAACCCATGATTCAGCTCAGGAGTCTCATCCAGAACCCAGTGGATATGTTCTCACTTTGTAAACCACTGGCATGTTTGGCAATGCACCAAGTTGTCCCCTCAACCAGTGCCAAGAATTAAGTAGGTGTAAATGCACATCTCCAAGAGGATTCTAGAAGTAATAGTTCTGGCCCAGGTTTGATTTGCTACTTGCTTTATGGGGGAAACAAAACGCCATCAGCCATAACGTAAGTGTGGACATCTTTATCCTAAGGATAAACGGGAGAGTGAGGGTTCAGAGCAGTTTCTGTTTCGCTGAACATTAAAAGCCATCTTTTGCAAATCAGTCATTCCTAGTCAACCAATCTTAAGCTGCATTCAGGGGACACAAAACCTAAATTAACAAAACAAACTTTTCCAAATTTGACTTAATTTTAAAAATAATCAGGACCATCCTCAGTCTTCCCTTGAAAGTCTGTTTTGTAATTCACACAAATTGGCTCATCCTAGTTTCTGATGGCATTAGCATGACCACAATACCTTTTCCAGGTGGATTAGGCTGCCCCTGTCTGTAGAGGGCTTTTGTGCCCTGTTTGAGTTCAGCACGTGGCCAGAGCAAAGTGAGCCTGCCCCAGGGATACATCAGGACTGACCCCTCCACTATACAGCAGTTTTGTTCTGTCCCAAAAGGAGTGCTGGCTTGGGCAGGGGGAATGGTCATGGGTGTATGTGCACACACCTGTGCATGCAAGTATGTGCTTGCACACACATCTGGGTATGTGCATGTGTGTTGGAAGACAGGCTCTTTAAGCTGCAGCCCTGGAGGAAGGGCTGCTGCTGAAAGTGACAAAATGTCTATTGGTCCGATGAAATAGCAACAAAATGTCCCAGGAACTGTGTAATGCCTGCCTTACCAAGTGTTTTCAGGTTAGCAGGATTTCTCCACAGAAAACAATCTAGCAATTGCTGTGGCAACTTTAATTGTTTATAAGCAAATTGTTAATTAGGACTCTATTAATGGTAGTGATCCTTATAATAAGAAGCAAGAAATATGTAAGACACAGTCTACATCTCTGCTCAGTCCCTCTAGACTGTTCCAAAATGCTGTGCTGGAATTGCTCGGTGTACACTGAACTGCTGACCTGATTGTGCTTTTATTCCATACCTGACAGATTTGGTCTAGCATACACATATGTCACAAGTCCAGACTAACACACTGCATGTGACTGAAGTCAGGCACACCAATGACCAAGATGTGCACAAGAGCATTTTTGCACAGAGACACAGATCACTGTGCCTTGGCTTTTACAGGTGTCACATGAAACATCTGTTGGGCCACATGCAGTAAACAGCTGCCAGGGATGGACATGCCATGGCAGGCTGAAGTATTTTTCCTTTCTGCTCCCATGGATTCAAAATAAAACTAAGCAGGAGTCTCACTATCACAAAGCTTTGACAAATCCTTGAAGTTCATCTCTGGCTACACTCCTTATACTGCTATTCTCTACAGCAAGGCGATGTGGTTTGCAAGACTGGGGCAGCAGAGTCATACAGGAAATACTGAACCTCTTGTTAGGAAATGTGAAATCACCAAATGGCAGAGATCCTGTTACAACAGTTTGTCTCCCCCAAAGCCATGACACTTGATCTATTAAATAATGGAAATCACAAATGCTGCAGTTTCAGTGCACTGGGAGGATTGTATTAAACTCAGTCAGCAATTATTGGTAATATGGGATAAAAATCTTTACTCTGAAAGTAAGCTTTAAAAGGTCATAATGTAATCACTGCTGCTGATGGTCTCTGCAGTGGCTGTTAGTCTGATTGCAAAGGAGCAGAGAAGAAATGCAGATGCATAAATTGAATGCAAACCCTAAATCGCTATTTCTGTCACAGTGATATTGGCAAAATTATAGATGCAGCACACATTATGTTTTTTCCCCATTTGCTAGATTTAATAAATTTACCTTTATTCTTCACCAAATTTCCTCTTTATTGTTGTTCTGTGAATGCTCATTATGAGAAAGCACAGAAATGCCAAATGAGACAGGAAAAGTAGGAAGAGTATGGAGACAGTGGGAGATTCAGACAAGTTTACCAGGCCCTTTGTGCTGCTCACAGAAAATGTAATGCATGAGTTAAAGCTGTACTTGCCAGAGTAGATCTGGAGTGGGACATGGCAGCACCTTCCACTCCAGTGAGACGCAGAATAGAGACATCTGGGACCTGATTTGGGTGGTGTTGGGGTTTGCACCCTGACAGGTGTTATGAGCTGCCAGCTTGCACCCGTGCTGGCAGTACCTGGCTCCCTCACACCAAGAAGTTCAACAGTAGAGGCATTTTTTTTTTGTACCATTTCTTCATGCCATTTCTTCATTCAGGAGGCATTCCCTGCTCTGTCACAATATTCAGTCTGCAATTCCCTTCCCAAGGGAGACCTGAATCCTTTGCAACTCACCACTTCCTAAAGACAACTGGCAGAACAAATTTCAGCTTTCCTTGGCTGCTTCTAAAATCCTGCTCCCATTCCAATTTGCCTGCTTATGCACAGCAGTCAGCAGAGTTAAGCCTAGCCCATTTTTAAGGTAGTGCAGGTAAACTTCATCAAAGTCTCTGGCAGATGCCCTTATCTGTACTCTAAAAAGTCTCAGAGTAATTTATTGCTTACATGACAAGTTTTGAGGTAACACGTTATTGCAGGCCAGCTCCTACATAAGCATCTGCACGTGCTCTCTGCCCTAGCACCACCCTGGCTTGAATAACGTCACTTTTGCTATATATTAAGAACCATTGACAGCTACAGCAGATCCCTCATACACAATGATTTGCAACCTAATAGCCTCTACTGCACCACTTAGTTTCACTGCCAAAATAATTTCTGCTTAATTGAGTTAAGGTCAACTCTTATTGAGTGTACTGGTGCAGTGACTAAATGCAGTTCAGCTTATTTACTCTTAAAGCATATTTTAACATTTCAGAGTGTTAACATACAAGAAGCAGATTTTTCATACCGGAAACAAACAATTAGGAACATCCTGAGCAGTACAGCTGCTTAACTTCACTGTATGTTGCGATGTGGTGCTACACCTCTGAGTATGCCCAGTCCCACTGAATCATAAATGGGGTCTCCTCTTCCTGGCAAATTGACTTCTTATAGTAAAAACACCAGTAAGTTACTTCTAATAGTGGATTTATACGTTTTTCACATGCTTCTTGAATGGCTCTCATTTGTTTAATAAAAGGAAAAATTTTAGTTAATCAAAAGCTTCTCAGTGGATTCTGCATTAACAGTTATTGCAATTATTCTCCAGCTAAAAGAGTAAAATAATATCTTGCTCATACACATTTGATATAAAGGCTACCAGGAGCACCGCCAGCCTTTATTTTCTGAAAAGCTAATAATATAAAATTTAGTGAAAAATAGTAAGTCATGAATACCAGAGCTTCTGTTGAGTTTTCTATCCTATTAAAGGGATTTTAAACAATAAAAGTTTTCAGCCTTAGAGCTACTCCTCCTTCTCTGTTTCATTTTAGTCCTAAACACCATAGCAACCTACCTGACCATAGAAAAGGATGTCAGGTCCTGTTTCTACCCTCTTATCACTGCACCCTGCCTGCCTCAACAAACTCACAAGCAGTCTCTTCTTTTTTATAAAGAAGATACTCCTGCATGGGATTGAAATGGGCATCAGCACACTAACTGTGGTAGCAGAACCCAAATGTCACAAGTTCTGAGTAACCCTCATTCCTGCAGCTTCCAAACCTGGCTCAATATCTCTGCAGCACAATTTGGGCGTGCAGCAAAATGCAGCCTCTCAGACAAAACCCCAGCTGGTTAATGTAACCACCAATGCTCTGCGGAAAGATGAGACAATTCCTGTATTGACCCAAATCCAAAGCACACTTGAATCTAAGGTGACCTTCAGCTTTAGATGAACCGAAGTTGCAGAGCAACATACTGCACATCAAAACATAAAATGCTCCTTGCTGCCTCTCAGGTTTCTTCCCTCCAGTCCCAGGCACAGCTGAACCAAAATGTCTCTCTTTTCTCATGGAGCTGTTGCCTGAGCCCCAGTCACCCCTTCTGCCAGCACAGAAACAGTCCCACAGTCCCTTGGGCGAGCACAGACCATCTCACCACAAGCCCCCTCTCACCCACCTTCTTTCCTGACCTCCTGTAGCCCATCAGCCTTGGCTGGGCACCTGGCCCCAAACTCAAGAGCTTTAAAAAATTGCGCAAGAAACTCTGCTTCAAACTAGCTGTGCGGTAGCTAATTACTGCTGATAGTGAGGGACTGTTCCTGGAGGGGTTCAGGTAAAATGGTGCTTATCCTGCAGCTGGGATCACAAGTTTGTCATACTTGTGACAGAATATTGCAAGGTGAAGCTCTTCGGCTTTAGGTGTTTTATAGCGTCTGCCCCAAAGTGAGAAGGAAAATGGTTGAATAAGCTCCAGAAATTCTTATTACCAAATGTAAGTCTGCTAAGCATGTAAAATACAGCCAGGGTCACTACAGTTTTGAGGTGTTTAATCAAGTGGAGGTGCTGGTTTTTTCTCCCTCAGATTAATTTATCATATCATAAGTTCTTAGAGTACCTGCCTCAATTCTGGAGGAAGTCATAGCCAGATCCAAACCTCTGATCAGAGCATGAAAGTTTATGTGGAATTTAATAGGAATTGAATGCACAGCACCTCTTAGGGCTGGGCCTGGACACAGTGTATTCTTCCCCTCCAATGTAAAATGCAGAAACTGAGAGTTATCTTGTTTGAGAGATATCTGTACCAACCTACTGTGTTCTACTATGTTTATCTGGTGTTGCTATCTGTATGCCTACCTGTCATTCCTAGTAGCTTGTGAAGCTGCTGACCAATTTCAAGGTTATTTGACAGATTAGCAGGAGAATTAAGGGAATTTAATTTGAATGTGATTAATGGAAAGAAGAACTGAGGTAGAGAAAAGACAGCCACCCAAGCTGAACCAGTGTATGCATGGTGGCTCAACCTCAAAACATAAATCTTCAGGGAATCAAAGCATAAGACTTGCTCCACTGTCCATTGAACTGCTTCTCCACCACCCTGGAATCCATCAAAAACATCTGCCGGAAGCTTTCACTACAAGTGGAGCAAGAATCTCAGTGAATCAAAGGCTTCACAGACAGCTAACAAATCATGTACCTCCTAATGTGAAGGTCAGCCAGCTGCCGTGGTTCTGTTCATGTATTAAATGAATAATAGTTATCCTAGAACTGACAGAACAACCCATGTCACTGACAAAGTTCATCCTACTAACAGCAACCTCAGTGAGGGTAAGACTGATTAGTATAAAAAATACTTTTTCCCAGCTTAAAAAACAAACAAACAAAAAAGAAACTGAACAAAGTGGAAGATTAAAGTCACTTCAGCATCTTAATATGCTTTATCCTGAAAGGTGTAGGCACTGCAGAACAGGAGTCAAAAGCAACTCTATCTGATGTTATTTCCATATGTGATATAAATGTAAGAAAGTTACGGAAAGAGTTTGCAAAGTTTACTGAATCCCCTATGCCTTCACTCTCCATGCTTGTTCCACAAAATGGCGTTAACAACTTCAGGTAGGGTATCCAGATAATTGCAAAGAAAATTATATTTGTACAATGGTTTGTTATGTACCTCTTTAGGGCCAACTACTTTCAACCATTAGTAGCCATTTGAATGGACACTGCATGTTGTGTTTTGGAGGGAGGGTGGAAGCGTGCCACATGTAGAAGTATAAATGATAGTTCAATATTTATTTTAGTGAGGCTAAACTGACAACAATAATAAAGAGACAATATTATGATAAGAAATAAATACTGCTCACTGTCATAAAGATTTGTATCCACACTCCCCTAATTTGTTGTCATCCTTTATATATTGCCCTTTACAGGTTTTTATTTTGCTCTTTATAACAGCAAAAGAAGTGTAATTATTCTTGCTAGAAACTGATGTGGTTTGTGCTATATCATTCTTTTTCCAATTGATTCTTAAGGTAAATGAAAGAACAGTCTGTGTGGTAGTAGTTTTTTTCCTCAAAAGTGCAGTGTTTTCTTTGTGTGCACTAGCAAAGCATTAAGCTCAGACTAGGGGGACGGCAGCAACCATGGCAGCTCTCCCCTGTGTCCATGGGAAAGCCTAAGCCCTGGCACCCGTGGGAGTGTGGGACAGCTCCCAAGCCTACTGCCACAAGCCTTGATAGAGGGGCTGATTAGCTGGGTAATTTATCCCAGGTCTAAGGTGACATTCATTCTCATATGTATATGTTTATGTGTATATATATATATAATGTATGTATGTATGTATGTATGTATCTGCCCTGCAGTACTGTGTGATAGTAAAGGAAGTTATGACCAGTGCCCTTGCAATGTCTGGGCTACCTGCTTATAGTAAGTCCCTAACAATATGCTGGTATAATTTACAGCTCTTTACTTACTCCTGGGGGACAAAGACACGCTCCACTCTCCCCAAACCAGGAGAGCATAGGATGCCTTACAAACAAATAGGCAGGGGCACATGTCCAAGTGCATCTGCCAAACCCAAGCACACAAACTTGGCTCAGAGGAATAACTTGGATGAGAAAAAAGGATTTAATTCTCCCCATTCCCTTGAAAGAAAGAAAGAAACAGAAACATTGTAGAGCAGTTAATGCAGCCACAGCTGAAAGACCAAGATTGTGGCTGCTTGTACAGCAGCACATCAGCCAACACACAGCCTTCCAAAAGAAGTTCTTTCCCCTCCCTCTTCCCTTCCCAAACCCAGAACTTCTCCATTAAATTCTTTTCAGTCTACAAAGATCAAGGGGTCAAGGAGCAGGTGGATCCAACACAGCTTTGTATTGTACCCCAGCTCCCATTAAGAATGAGGGAAGCCTGGTCAGGCAGAGGGGAACTGGAGGTCTGTAAGTTTTGTGAGATGCAGGTTTTCACCTGACAGCTTTTGTATCAGAAAAACATCCTTTCCAATTAAAAAAATCTGATTGTTTATATGTCCATATTATTGATTGTGAAGCACATCTGAATATCTTTGTACATTGTTAAGCAGTTCTAAAGATTGTGCTGAAGTCTGGTGTGTATGATGATCAAAAGAGACACCCTCAATTAGTATTGAAATTCAGCCAGGATTGTTCATCTTATCAAAGATTAAAACTGAAGAAGATTTTGGCACTGTCACTATGCTAGCCTAAAATCCTGTCAAACATATATTTTTTTATGCCAATCCTTCTCTCACCCCTCCAAACCCATCCTCTTTGCAGCAGTTTTGGGAGCTGCATATCCAGGTCTTCAACAGCAAAAGACACAGTATCTAGGGAGAAACAAATATTCTCTTGCTCTATTATTTGGGGCAGGATTTCTAACCTCTTAAGAGAAGAAAGAAACAGACTTTCCTACTGCCTTTTAAAAAATTACATGCATTAGCATATGAGCTAGCCTGAAGTTGTCTTCTCTTTCAGAAATGCATCTAGGTTGAATTTTTTCCCTCTTTCAGCTGCTCCCAAAAACTAGATAGCCCCCTGTGACACTGTGCATGCACAAGGGGTGCCCACCCTGTAGCTGTCCTCTGCCCAGGTCACCCTCTAAGGCGCTGGAGGGCAGGCACCCCTGCCATGCTGAGGGACACACGGACCTCAGTCTGTCCCCATGCAGTGTGGCAGCAGTTCTGAGCACTGTGGATCAATCTTCTGCCAGCACGGAAAGCGGCTGCCAAATTAAGTGTTATTACTCACGGGCAAAACTGCTCCTCTTCCACTTCATCCATGACTTCACTGATGTCCCAGGGAATGCAAAGGGTTTGCTTTTTCCCACTGCCAAAGTCTCTCTCCATGATGGAGGCAGGAACAGATCACCGACCCTACCCTTGGCAGGAGCAAGGGGCGCATGAAGCCACTCTGCACCTGCTGCCCCTCAGCTGGAAAAGGCTGGTGCAAGCCGGGCTTACTCTGTCAGAGCAACTCGGGAGAAGGGAAATCACACAGAGGAGAGAAGGGGGGAGAGTGCTGGTGAGTGCATGGAGTCCAATCACTTTACATCATTTTGCAAGTTGGAAACAAGATACGGTTAAGAGGTCATGTGCCCTGAGTGATTTACAAACACGGTGTCTGCACAAGAAGCCGCATGAGGTTTACTTTGTAACAGAAGCAGTGGCTTTTATTGGTAATTTGTCCAACATCCGGGCTTAGAGATCACCCATCACATATAAAGGAAAGTGTTAAAGCATATAAATATATTAAATCACTTTTGAAACCCACACAGTTGGGGGATGGTGCTTCCTCCAACCAGTTAGCAGAAGTGTAGGATTTAGCACTTTCAGTAGCAGACCGAAAGCCTCTCCAAGGCAGCAAGCAGAGCCTTGGATCCTAACACTCATATTCGATAAGGAAAAATAGCCTCTTTTTCTGAGCCAGCCCAATTTACTACAGGGATAAGGAAGATGACAGTGTGAACACGGCTCTCAATATTCCCCTTTCAAGTGAAAAATGAGAAGCACAGCAGCAGTCCTCCACTCGGTATTGAATCAAGCCAGGATGCTGGCAGGAGAGTCTTACACAACACAGTGAATAAAGCACACACCTTTCCTTGTATACCTTTGTCTGGATGAGGCTAGCCATATAATGCCTGTAAAAACCAGAAGAGGGTCTCTCCTTACAGAATAATATTGTGAGTGCACATTTCAAGTGCCTAAAGTCCACCTAAAGGGAAGTTAAAATGCAGCATGATCAGAGAAGTGAAAGCTGTCAGATACTTAGCCAGCAAGAAAAGGAAAGAAAGAAGGATGCTGGGCACAGGGTAGCAGGCTGAATAACTCCAGAAGTCCTACCTCCAATTATGAAATACAGAGGATGATTTAAAGGGATATTGTGTATTCAAATTCAGTGCTTTAAATTATAGCTAGAACTTTAGTCCCTTGAACAGTCTATCCCTATACTTCTCTCATCTGCCTAATATGTTTCACCCCTCTCTTGCAAGCACAAACTGAATTCAAAGAGGCTAGAGATGTTCCTTAAGAAAACAAGTTCAAACTCTGTAAAAAATGCAGAAAACATTTGGCACAAAAAAAGGAACTTTTTGTCAGGGGAATATTTTTTAAAAATCTGCAGTGGCCTCAGTACCTCCTGGGCTGAAGACCTCTTCATGGCTCTTAGCTGTGCTCTGATCCTAATAGGGAAAATGTGCAGAGTCCTTGTGCACCAGCTGCACCACACAGGCAGAAAAGATGCTAGACAAATCCTGGATGCTGCAACAAGATCTTGTGCTTGAGCCACCACAAGTAATTAATGTACACTGTGCTTAACGAGGGAGAGTCACATTGCACACTCGATAGAAAACACAGAGTGAGTGGGACAGTGTGGATAGTAGTGTGGATAGTAGGAAGGAAACAGTGATCCAAGGAGAGGAAGAGCATCCACCTCTTGGCGACAGCCTTGGGAGAACCAAAGTCCAAGAAACCCAAGAAAAAGGGTTCATCTGTGCTCTGCTTACTGCTTCTGCAAGGCAACCATATCTTTCACATCTACTGTAAGCAGGCTGAGCTGGAAATCACTGTCAGCCTTCTCAGGGTAAACCAGCTCACTGAGTCTTCACACAATCTTCTTCTCACTGCCTTCACAAGTAGATGCCCAGGAGCAAGAGCTTCCCACTGCATTCAAACTGTGGTAGAAATTATGGTGTTAGTCCAGCTGGGCATTGCCCACTTCTGCCTCTCCACCTCCTCCTGACTGTCTCTTGGTGTATATAAAAACTGCAAGCCTGGAAATAGAACTCTCTATTTTAGTTTTATCACCATTTGGTACTGTGAGTCTATGACACACAGCCAAGGCTCCTAGGTAAAACCACAGTGCAAACAGCAATGAGAAGGATGAGAAGGGTTTGGACTGGAATACTGCTGCCCCGCACCAGAGGTGTTGCAGAGGCTCAGGGAGGATGGGAGTGCTGTATGACACTGCAACCCCAGGACTTCTACCAGGTACCTTGGAATTCATTCTTATTCTGAGCCACAAAAAAATAGGTATGAATTAATGATATAGTTATTTATTCCCTCTGTCTAGGCCTCCCTTCCTAAGTTACCTTAGGGAGGTGCCTAAGGTATTTCTGACAGTGCAGATCTCAGACAGCATTGTTTTAATATGAAAGCATTTCTATTTCCCTCTTTAGACGGACTGTGCTTGGTGTTCTCTCTTCCTACCACATCTAAAATAAGGACACTGCAGCCGTTTCGACAATTCTCATATTGAAATTCCAAATGGCTGTGAGTGCAATGCAGAAAACTCTTTAAGAGACTGTGGCTCTTCAATTATTTACAACAATATTATACATCCAGATTTGTCTTAACATAAATAGCATCAAATGGGAGCAGAAAGAGAATAAAACATTTGAGCCTATTTTTGAGACACCTAACATGCCATGGAGCTCCACACCCGCCCTCTGAGATCTGTTTGCTCCACTAGCTGCTGTAGCAGAGGGTGGATTGGCAATCCTGCTAGGGAGGAGAAAAATCCTTCCCCGAAGCAGATAGTACAGTCTGCAAGGTACCTTGCAGTTATTATTGAAAATACCCAACTCCTCTATTTCTCTTAATAATGGCTCTATGGGCATTTTACTTCATGTTTAATTTTAGTCTGAAAATCTGGGTATGGCAGGCGCCAATGTAAATATCTCATGACATTTGTGCAGGACCCCCACTCCCAGTTAAGATACTGCTGCTTCACTTTTCACGTGTACAGTCAGTGGAGATTTAGGAGCACTTCATCACATAAAATTCTCACTGCAGTAGTATTTTGAGTCCTTATCAGATAACTGGTGAATCTCAGGGTCAAGACAATGTATCTGCTCTTGCCTGCATGTATTGCAAAGTTCGGAAGTGCAAGACACTCCTGTCTCCCCGAGAATTGCTTGGGCAGTCACCACTCACTCCCAGGGGCTCTGTGGCTTTAAGCAACCTACTGCAGGTAAGACTGCAGCAGTGGGGAAGAAAACACCACAATGGTTTCTCTCCTTTGAAACCTATATTCTAAAAGTAATTATCAGACCAGAAGTATTATGATATCTTTTTTTCCAGAAAGGCAGTTTACACTGACATTGAGAGGAAATACCTACCTGCACAGGCACCCTTCTGGGATGCTTTGACCCACTTCAGGCACAGCCACAGTCCTCCACTAACTCCAACAACATCAGAGCTGGCTGTTCCCCTCACTATCACTGCCCAGAAAAGCAAGTGGTCTCTTTCAGACAGTTTAGGAAAAGATACTCAGAAGGGAAAGGAAGAAAATTTACCTTATTTTATCTGAGACATGAGAAAATATCCCCTTGCTTAGGTATATGACTGTGTTGGAGTAATTTTCATAACTTGGTCATAACAATTAAGGAAAGTTAACCACAGCTCAGGGAAATGCCTTCATTTACTTAATTTGACTTCCAAGAGCGATTCCATGGAAACATATGGAACTGCTCACATAAACAGTTACAGGATATGCAAGCTTCCACGCCAGTGGCTTGCTCTACATCCCAGTGACTTTTACAGACCTGAATCTTTGCTGATCAGTGCTCTTCCTTTGGAAATCCCTTCTGCAACTGGGTTTGCAAGCAGGAGTGTGGTGTATAGTGCAGTCACACAGGCAGGCTCTGTGTGTTAATAATTCCCATGCTGCACAGCCATTTTGTACACAACCCATTATCTTAAACTCAGCTGACAGTTCAAAAAAAGAAAGAATGGTTAAACAAAGGAAAAGGGAAAAGACTAACAGACAGCTTGGTTGTTGAAAGCCTTTACAAAAAATACATCTGAAAATTCAAATTTTTTTTCCTTTTCCCTTTTAAAAAGAAAAACATCCAATCCAAAGGTGCTTTTAATGGTTTCATCAGCCATAAGCATTCTCTGATACATTTTCCCCTTCCTAGAACTTGAGAAAATAAAATGCCCTGGAGAGTACCTAATAGCAGACTCCTTGTTGTTCAACCACACTCCTACCAGAGAGCATCTTTGATTGCTAACTCACCTATGCAGTCCAGGTAGGATAATTACTGAAGAAATTCTATTCCCATCCTTCGTGTATCCCAATCCTACCTTCCTAAACCCCATCAGAGAGATGATAGGATTTGGAGCTGCCTGGCATTGGCTCTGCCATACATGGAAGAAACTTCTGGCAGCTCCTCACCAAAGCCCCTTCTGTAGCCTCCCCATTATCTTTTGGAGAGTAAATAAGTTTGTGAATGAAAAAGGAAAATAAAAGTTTTTGTTATCAGGTATATCAGAATAACTTGGTTAATTTTCACTGTGTGAAAAGGGAGATCAAAAACAAGGGTTTTTTTCTTTTGAAACCTTATCTGTCCTCGCAGATAAAGAAGAAAAGGAAATATCTTAGTAATTAGTCAAATTGGTTTTGCACTTTTCCTTTCTAGAGCATATATCAAATGAGGAATATTTCTAAAGAAATTACCTTCATCTACTGCAAGGCTTTGCAGAGGCTGTTCAGTACATGGAAGGTCACAGCAAACTTAACGATCTTTTCATTCACAGGTAGCCTTCAAAAATAATTTTAATTGACATTAGGAACTTTAAGAACTTGTATTCTGTCTGACTTTTTGAGGAAGGCAAGGCACAATAACTTTTTTTGTTCTCATTACATTAAATGGAAAAGTATTTTGGAGATGGCACATACTAGTGTTCAGCATCAGTCTCTGGTGTTCACTCAGGCACAGCAAAGGTGCAGCCTATAATTTGGAAGATGAATGTAGGCCTGGTCTGGGGATGGAAGTGCCTGGGCACTGTGTCTGCAGGGATTCACACAGTGCCTCCTGAAGGTACTGACAGGCTCCAATGGATGTCACCTTTGGATGAGGACCCTACTGACTATGGGCAAGTGTTTTGAACCAGGAAGTGTCACCAGTGCAATAGCAAATCCTAATCTGGATTCAGAGGACTCCCTTCTGAAGCTTCTTCTAAAGCTTCTACAGCTTTACTGTCCGAACCATGTTAACCCAGTTGGTGTCAGAGAGCAGAAAATTGGCCACTGCTAACTCAATTTTCTTTCTTTCAGAGTTTGAAGCACAATTCTGGAATTGAAGCTGATCTATGCTGGGCACTATACAACAGTAAGAGTTAATCAATAGCCACAAAAGACTGCAATCTAGATAGATGGGAGGTGGAAACAGAAACAAGACTGAAAGAGGCACAAATTGCCTGAAGCCACACAATACCAAAGAGCAAGTCAATATCCTATAGACAGAATTGGATTTTACCTTTTAATCAGAAACATACTTCACTTTTTTATCATTTATAGCATTTTACTTCCAACATCAAACGATAGCTCCATAAAAGCAAAGTACTTTCCTCACTTGAAACACTTTCTGGGTTCCTCATTTTCTCTGGTAAATGAAACCTAATAGAGAAAAGCCAGGAATCAAAGAGTAAATCTTTGGTATTGTTGCTTTTATTATTATCATGGTTGCACTTGAGCTTCCCACTAATTTTACATACAGCTGAAGTGAAGCTGAGCTTTTATTTCTTTCATTGAACTATATGAGCAAAATTATAGCAAGTCTCATTACTGCTTTTTAATCCTTCCTCTATTTTGAGTCTTTTTAGCTGGGGAGCTAAAAAGAGAAAAGGCAGCTGACTTTTATCATTAAAACTCAACAACTGTCATTAAAAGAACAACAGCAGATCAGGCATAGCCTGTCTGTGTCACACGCGAACTCAGCACACGTGTGCTGCTGCACCAAAGCTGACAGTGAGATGGTGGCCTGTGGGCACCGGCAGCTCTGGGGACAGCCAGCATCATCCTGTACCTCTGAGCCACTCTCCCGAGTGCCTTATGGGCTCTCTCAGAGGTTCCAGGCTGGGGGAAAGAGCAGGACCAGAATGTTGCTTTGCTCTTCCTTTCGAAGCAGATTTACCCTCCACGTGGTCACTGCCTGAACCTTTAATGTGGCTGTGCTGGGGGAAAGGAGGATCTGTTCAGAGAAATTCCATCTTTTTTCAAGACCAAAAGAGAGAAAAAACATACAGACCCTGTGGAATGACTCTGACTGCCCTGTAAATCTGATGAAAAGAGAATAAATGGAAATGCAGGCCCTGCAGCAGGACAGCGTGTGTGCCCTCCCATCAGCCCAGAGCCTGGTCTGGGAGATCTCCACTCTGTCCATGGGTTATGGTGGGACTGGGGACCAGAGTGAGCCTCAACCCAGGCCTCTCAGAAGTGCTCAACTCATTCTAGCTCTGAAGAATTGTTAGAAATCATGACTCTACATGTTTTTTAAACCCATGGTGTCTCAAAACATCAGTATCTCATTAGATGGGCTTTTTTATATCTCTGAAAGATAGAGAGAGCCTTTTGAGCTCCTTGGATGGTGATGAGACAGCAAGTAGTGATACCCTGGAATACACCGTATTTTATGCACCTCCTTGTGCCTTATAAATGTGGCACTTTCCTTGTGACTAGGTGGTTGTTTCAGTGTTTATCAGGTACTTACTTTTGTCACAATATTCTATTTTGCTCCTGATACTGTAATTCCATTACATATACAAAGCTGACTTAAAGTGAGAGAACAGGAGATTAATTCCTAAACAATAGCATTATGGTTTTCATAAAATTATCCAGAAGGAGGAGAGATTTGGCTACTTTTGTTGATGTAATCTTTTGCTCTTTTCACTGGATGGGTGAGTCAAGCTGCAGGAATGGGGGAAAATTTGACATGTGGAAAACAGTTCTCTTATCTAAACCTTGCCCCGTTCCAAGTCAAAATGAAGTATCTGGAGTTGGAGTTCTAAACAAAGTTTTAGAAAATGGTTTTGTAAAGCATCACAGGCTCTTTCAAGCACTTAATCAGTTCATGATGAAATGAGCTCAAAGATGAGATGAATAGATCAAGTCAGCCTGATCAACAGAAAATGAGAAGATATAAAAAAGAAGGTAATAAACACATTTCAGCTTCTAATTAATCTATCAAAAGCTCTGCTTTCTCTAAAGTCTAAAATAAGAGAAGGATTAATAAGATTTTTTTCAAAGACTTGTTGTGTGATCATTAGACTTCCTTTTATTTGCATTGATTTTTAACCTTCTCTTATAAGAACTTTTTTTTTAAAATCCTTTATGTAAGGAACATTATTAAGCATCTTTTTCCCTTTTTGTAACATCTGCATGTGTGAACGGCAGACAAATTATTATTAAATCTTTGAAAGAGCCTCAAAACACATTGCCACTGATACTGCTAACACTCAATAGATGAAGGGTACAATGTTTTAACCCACAATCTCCCAAACTGTTTTGCTCATCCTCTATGCCTCTTTCTTGGAGCATAGCAAGAAATATTAAAAGAACATAAAACATATTTTACTCTGAATAAATTATACAAAGAATCAAATTTAGAAAGTAGACTCGCCCAGACATGGTAGTTTTTCCATCCCAGTACTCATCACCTCAGGGCAAAAGAAGGAGACCTCTGATACAGACTGTTCACACTTCTGTTCCCTCTGCACATGTGATGTTTTGTTTCTGTGAGCAGGCAAAATTGCAGCTCCAACCTGGATAGGATTGCTAAATGTTTTGACAGTTTGAGAAAACCCAATAACGCAGCTTGTTCTCATACTGTAAGTGTAAAGGCTTGCATAAAAAAATCCCAGAGACGATGCTGGGAACACGGTTTAATTGGACTGTAAAATCTCATTGCATCATTGAAAGAGCATAATCAATAAGCCCTACCTACAGTTGCTTAAAAATGGAAGCCATTTAGAAACAATAACAGCTGACAAAACCAATCTAAACCATTACAGTGCTACAGGCCTTGTTACTGCTTTACATCTTGCATCATAAACCTGCAGGCATTTGGTGGACTTGCTATTTTTTGGCTCAACTCTGTCAAAGTCAGTGAAAATGGGAACCACACATAATGCAGAGGGCTCCAAATGTGAGCAGTATACATTAAATATAAGGATTTAAAATAATGTAACTCTGTTTTCCAAACCTAACAACAGTTGCTGTTGGCTGCACGAAGAGTACAAATCTGAAATATGCTGCCAAATCAAACTTGAGTCTTAATATGAAAGCCCAGATTTTATAAAAAGGGTATATAGTATTAAGAAGACAGCTAATCAATCAATTACTGACACCCAGCTTCTCATCAAATCTGGTGCCATTTGTAACACACATTGAGATCCTTGACTGGAATGAGATGCAGCAGAAAGGCAAAGAATGATTGTGGGCACTCACAGCCTGGTGATGAAGTGCCAAGGAAATGTCAATAGCAGTCAAACAGTAATTTTCCTGATTACAACATGTAATCTAGGCTCCCCTTCCTTAGGGCTGATGCAGAGTTTTAGATCAACAGCTTCAGACAACTGAATTACAAGCTGTGGCTGGGTGAAAAAAAACACATATTGAATTCTAAATGTACACCTCAGTAACACTATCTTCAGTGAAACATAAGCACATCCTTAGTTTTATAAATGTGTTTAAGTGCCATCCTGATGGGAATATGTTGTTAATGAGACTTATTACAGTAATTTGCATTGGAGTCATTTATAGGCCTGAGTCCCAGTGTGTTTGGCATAGCACAAGAATTGGAGTATCAGTTTCTCTGCTCTCTGAATGACACAAAGTTTGGGACAGAGAAACAAGTGATTGGCATAGAGAGATGGGAAGTGGAGAACAAGCAGTAGCTACATACACAGCAATGGACCATTAGAAAATAAGGAGGTAAACAGGGGTCACTGCACATGGAGAATTGCTTTCCTCCTTTTCATCTAACTTCAGATTTTACAAAATCTGTAAATTTATGAATCTTAGTTGGTTGCCCAATACCATCTGCATCCTATGCCTTTATCTTGATCACCAATTTATGATGAATATAAATCATACTTTAACACACTTCTTCATCTCCTGATGCTGCAGTGGTGCTCAAATGAATAACTCAGGTGCAGACATTGTACAGAGTCACTCCCCATAAAAAGTCATAAAAGAGAAAGGATTACTTTTAATCCTAACAATCATGCCACTCACAGTAGCTTTAGCTGAAGGGTGGACATTCGCCATGTGCAAAGCTTCTGTATTTATCCAATTGCATTACAAGTCGGGCAGGAGCTTCTGGGAAACCCTGGAGCTTGGTCAGAGAAGGTTTGTCCCCACACAACCCATGATTGGCACAGGCAGCCTCGTGCTTGGCATTCAGAGAGAGCCCTTTGCCTGAGTCCTGTGCCATATGCACAGCAGCCTTGCAGCAGTAACACGTGGCTGAAGCCTGGTCAGGCAGAAGGTCCCTCCACACAGATTTTGCCCTTTCCTGCAGTGGGTTGCTGTGTAAAACTGGGGGGGGAGCTGCCATCCACATCGCACTCCGTGAAAGCCTGCGGGCCTTGCAGCTGGACAGTGCTTCCTGCCTCACTGGCACTCACCCCTGAGCTCAAGACCTCACTACAGGCTAGGGCTGGCTTTACTGCAGTCATCTTGCTATTCTGGGTGACCGACTTGACCTGGAGTATGTGGCACTCCTGAACATGTGCTCACAACCTGACTCTTCATGTCTGTAGCACCACTGAAGTTAGTGCTTAAGTGTGCCTCTGTCACAACCAAATGGAACATTTAATGTTTTATTTAAAAAGTCACTAGCAACCTATCTCCTAAGCCTCTCTTCCTGCTCAAAAGGGTAAACCGTCTTCTTGACACACTTGGTTGGATGAGGGTTCCAGCTTGATTACCAGTATCTTTTGAAAACACTCAATATTAAGATCTTCAGAAGCAGAAGAGATGTCTGAAGCTTAATTGATCCTAGAGCAAAGCTGCCAGACAACAGCAGTCTTAGGTGTACACAAGAAATGCAGAGAGCCAGAAGCACACCTCCTTTTGCTTGTTCCCAGGGCTGTACTTCGCCAAGCAGGTGTTCTGAAGCACAGTCTGTTCTGCAAGGAAATGCAAAGAGAAAAATCATAAAGATGGTCCTTAGATTTGAAAATGTACATCATAAAACAAAGCAAATGGACACAAAGACCAGATGCACTGTGACAATCTCAGAGTGTCATCATGATTGTTTCATAATTTCCTTTGTACTCATTGTCTACCAATATCTATAGATATTTATGAAGAAGGCATTCGCTTTGCTGTGAAGAATTCCTCCAAATTATATTATGCACTCTTTTTAAAAATTACAATATTCAGTATACTATACTATAAATATTTCTAAAACTTCAACAGTTTCTAAATAATTGCCAACCGCAACTGTGTAAATGAAATGCTGCAATAAACAGTTATGTTCCATTGTTTTCTAGATGCATTCACTGTTTTGAATAACCTTTTATAGTGCTGCAAAAGAGGTTTTGTATTAATTAGCTGGCTCTTGTTTGTTGAATGCAGTTGATTTACTAAATATCTTGCTTATTTAGTGTGGAGGCATAGAACAGAAGGCAACACTTCATAATTACATTTTAATAAACAACCTTGAATACTTGATTTTTAATAAGTCACTGACAGGAGTTGGGGTGCCAGGTTTTCTTTGTGAAAAGATTCAACTGATGGAATCTGATGTTTCCTTTAGGTTGACGGTATCCGTTCCTACCATGTTGTGTCACACAGTTCTGCCAACTATTCAGGCCAAGAATCATGACTGTGATAGCTCAATAGATCGGCTGAGATCCCAACAGACAGCAGCATCCATTACCGACTCATTTTGTAGCCTTGAGATAACAATGTAATCTATTCTTGTAAAAAGTGTGTGAAATTGATTCTGCAGGGGTATGACCCCAGCAGGCAGCTCAGACCCACATATCCACTCACTCAGTCTCCCGCCAGCAGCATGGGGAGAAGACTCAGAAGGATAAATGCACAAAACCTCACAGGTTGAGATAAAGACAGCTTAATAGCTGAAGCAAAGAAAATAAGCAACACACTGCTTACCATGGGCAGATGGGTGTTCAGCCATTTCCTGGAAACACTCCACCACGTGTAACAGTGACTTGGTGAGGCAAACACACTCACCCCAAACATCGCCTGCTTCCTTCCTCCCCCAGCCCTGTAGGCTGAGCATGACACCATATGGTGGGGGATAGCCCCTGGGTCAGCTGGGGTTAGCTGTCCTGGCTGTATCCCCTCCCAGCTCCTTGCACACCCCCAGGCTCCTCTCTGGTGGGGTGGGGTGGGGTGAGGAGCAGAAAGGGCCTCAGCTCTGAGTTAAGTGCTGTTCAGCAATAACAGTGATGCTGGTTTGTTACCAATACCTCTCTCACCAACACAAATCCAAAACGTAACCCATATCAGCTCATATGAAGAAAATTGTCTCCATTCAAAAAAAACCAACAAAAACCCAGAAGAGATTCATTGTGTGAATGTATGATATTTGGAAGAAGTAAAAAGTGGATAAGTATCCCCTTCTGCCATGGGGCAGTGGTTGGGACAGGAATCAGCTCTAGAGTTAATATACCCACCTATTTCAAGTCCAGACCAGTGTGAGAATTGTTGGGATGCCAGAGGCAGAAGCTTCTCAGAGTTCCACAGAAAGAGAAAATTATGCAGATGTTGAATTGGAGTCGTTAGAGAAATTGGGATGTATTGGACTGCATGAGCATGGAGTGGAGATTTAAGTACGAATTCTAGTTCTGATTTTAAGTAGGTAAGCAAGTTAATAAGTATAATATACCCTAAACACTTTAGAAATGCTTTAAGTACCTTTGAAAAATAGAAGCCTTTGAAACCCTGACAAGCCCTAAGGCCCAGTTTTGTGGCCTTACTTCAAGACATAACAAAAACACAATTAGAACATTGTTTGCATTTTTAGGAGAAATGAGATAGACTAGCTTAAGTGAGAGTTATTTACGCAGAATATTGTTTCCATTTTTGAATGGAACAAATAGAAAATACGCATAAATAAGCATAAAAACTGCTTTTCCTATGTTAGACTTGAGTTTTGATAGGTGTAGAAAGTATGGTTAGAATTGTGGTTTTAGTTCATTGGTTAATTCATGAACAAGACCCCCTGTATTGGGGTGAGATGGCTTACATGGAAGGAGGGAGAAGAGGAGCTGAGGAGAAGGATGAAGAAGGTCACACACAACAGAAAAGAAGAAAGAAGAACAGAGCTGCCTGATGGACTTCTGCCAAGTGGGACCCCCTGCCAGAGGCTGCTACCAGGACCTCTGCCCTATGGGACTCTATGCCAGGAGACTTTGTCCCTTTTACATGGGACCCATACCAGAGACTTTTAACACGGACTTTAACAATTTAGAACTTGACCTTCAGATAGATGCTTTTCTGCAAATAAACCCTTATAGCAAACAAGGACTATTTCTGCCTCTTTGAAGGATCAAATAATTTCAGACCTCGACAAGAATCAACATCCTTAGATATGTCTAATGAATCTCACCTCGCTTGGAAGCTTTGAAAAAAATTTTATTAAAAAAAAGAGGTACTATTTATGACAAAACTAGAACTAATTCAGTTTGAAGAAAACAAATATATAAAAGGGATAAACAGAACATTCAGCTTATCATCTGATTAACTTTGGTGATAACTAGTTATTCATCATTCAAAAATATAAATTCATTAAATTACCAGCTGGGTTCTTGCTTTGTTTTTCTTCTTACAATTAATCCTACCTGCACTGGATATATATCTATATCTATACATAAAT
This sequence comes from Regulus satrapa, assembly GCA_013396955.1. NCBI lineage: Eukaryota > Metazoa > Chordata > Aves > Passeriformes > Regulidae > Regulus > Regulus satrapa. Next base: position 593,904 of record VWZN01009447.1, on the reverse strand, counting down.
ATATGCTATTGCATCCCAACCTTAATGGTCTTGCTAGATTTAGCACGCTCAGGATTTTGCCCCAGGATGTGTTTCTACATCTGTGTATGTGGCAGAAGGCATAGGGAGGAGATTATTTTCCAGTCTTTGACAGCATGAGGGATTTCAGCACCCATGTTAGACACACTGAATCTCCTCGCCAAAGTGAAATTAAATCTGCTCTCAAGAAGTAGTGGTGTGGCAGAGACTGTCTGAAAAGCATGCTGTGAGATATCACTAAAGTCAAGCAATAAAAGGTGCCAAACAAGAAGGAAGTCTCTCTGATTAGTCTAACTAGAGATCAGGGAAACTTGGTTACATTCAACCCGATACTTTAATCACTACCCTTTTAGTCATCCCTGTGTTTTCCACATATAAAAAATTAAACAACATGAAAAACACAGCTTATTTGTAGTTCTTGTCATTATGATCCTTAAACAGGCATTGGGGCTTAGGGGAGTATGAGATATGAGAAAGGAGCAATAGGATTTGAACATGCAAGAATGTTTTCTGCGTGCAGTCAAGGCTAAATCCAGCAAGTCCCTAATTCACAGTCCACTGAAACAACAGAAGGACTCTGCACTGACTTCACAGGCTTGGCAGTTCACAATATAAATGCCCAAATTACATTCAGGGTCTTCTGAAATCAGTTCAATCTAGAAAAGATTACACCACAGTAAGCACTATCAATTCTCTTCTACCCACAGTTACTCTTTGTTCCAATATGCTTCATTTAATTTTAAATCTTTGGTTTTTTTCTTATAGGAAAAGGTTGCTGAGATTTCAACCCTCTTGGGAATTTGCAATGCACTCCTGGATTATGCCACTCTTGTTCTACTTTGGTAGCCATTACCTTAGTAGATGTGGAATAGGAAATTAAAAGGAGTAGGTTTTCCTTGTTCAATCTGGACAAAACATTAGTAAATAACCTTCAGAAAAATAAAATGTGAGAGGGGTTATTCATAATTTTTATTGTTTTCCTGGAAAACAAGTAATCATAGTTTTTCAATAAGGTTTTAATCTAGAACAATATGGTCTGTTTTCAGGCATAAACAAATGAAAGACACACACAAAACCTGACAATACTGTCAACCACCCTGTGCTAACTGAAGACATCTCCAGATAAGCCTGCATGGTTTTCCAGGGGGAGCCCACAATCTAAATGGTAACTGGGCCAAGAAACTGTCTTGGCAACCCTAATCCTGTCTCCAAAGAAAATCAATTGCTAGTTGAACTGTAGCAGTCCAAAGGTATCCATTATGCCCAGATTGTCATACACCAGGCAAGCAGCCCACCCCAAAAATTTCAGTCCAATAACCAGAACATGTTCCAAGGACCTTTCCAAAGGATGGAGCATGAAAACTGTGTGAGAAATCTCAATAGCATCTACTGCTGGGGAAGCCACTGGTCCAGAATAATCCACAGCAAGCCCTGGCACATGGATTGGTGCCAACCTCCATGGCAGTTCTCCTTCCCAGCACTCCTCCAAACGGGTTCTTGCAAATTTTGAGGAACATGCTGTTCTTTCCTCCATAACTCTGCATGCTCCCAGCCTGTTTGTATGCTTTTGTAGCTCGTGTTGCATTCTGAAGGCTGTGATTATTAAATTGTGCTCTTTTTTTGCTGCTCTTTTTCCATTGAGAAAAATGTTCTGTTTCTAGTGAGAAACAGAAATTATATTGCTGTATTAACACAGAATCAGGAGAAGGAAGTTGCAATGAGTTCCCCAAAAGACAGATGATTCATATGTTTCATAAAATTGTACCATATGCATTAGCTATCGTTGTCAGATAACATTATTGTTGCAAGCACTGTTGCACATAAGTACTTCATTTATCTAAATCGAGACTTTACACTTCTGCGCACTGTGCAGGTCCCAGCCCTGCCATGATGGAGTTACTAGCATGATGTAGCAATGTATTATAGTGTCAGATCAACTCACATTTCACATTTTTAACTAAAGAAGATCAAAATAATGAAATGCAGCCATAGAAGGAACAACTGCTCTCATCTGCAGCTACTCCTACTTGAGTTATTAAATAACAGCAATAAAAATGAGAGAATATGTTGTTATTGACAACCTGTATAAACTAGAATAAAAGATTTATCTTTTATTGATGCCACAATTTCTTTCTACTATATCAAACACCATTAATTTTTTCCTCTACTACCTTTTTGGCCCTCAATATTCAGTATCTTCCTAAGCTAAGAATATGCTCCCACTTGGTCTTCAAGGGAAGAAGAAGAACTCATCTTGCTGTTCTCATCTTGCTGGGCAGGCAAACTACAACTAGATCCAAGAATAAGGGAAGAAACATAATCTTAGTACGCAACACTGTGCTCCAAGCTACCTGGCAACTGTAAGAAGCCATTTACTCACTACTCATTTATTCTGTGAGCAGGAAGGAATCTACTGGGAGACTGACATGATGCAGGTCTTAAAATGAGCATTGTCACAAACCTGAGCTGACTCTGCTGGCAGCCTTTCACATTTCATATTTCCAGCTGTAATTAATGAGCCATTTTCCAGAATGCAAATAGAAGATCTTTAAAGTTTTTCTTTCAAGCTTTTTAAGCTTCATTTTCCATTTGTGTGTTCTCTGAGATACAGGAAATGTAGAAATATAAGGTGGAATGACAAGAAGATGCAAAAGGCATGGACAATTATGTAAATATGTCTACAACAAAGAATTTCACTTGCCTTGAGACATGTCAGAGTGCATATATTAACTTGATTTCATGTACAAATAAAACTGCCTTTCTTGCAGCTAAGTTAAATTTGAGCCAATGCTTCACTTCACTTTGCATAAAGGCAAGGATGCCAAGACAATACTCCAGGCATGCAAATGTATAAGCCCAGATATCTCAAGACAGGAATATTGCTTAGGCATCTCCATCCAGTACATTACCAAAAAACACCAAAAAATCCCCCAAATAAACAACAATCTTCCCCCCCCATCAAACCCAAACCAAAGCCCAAAACCCCAAAAAGGCCATATTTGTATAGCACCAAGCACTATTGTAGTGGGAGAAAGGGTACCCCAAACCCTTTGTTAAGAAAAGGCACAGAGGGCATTGAATAGCTGCTCTCTCTTTCTCTCCGAGCTGTAGTTTTCATTTTTTCCAAGACTTTTTACTGAAAAGGGAAATCAATTCCCATTTTTCAAATCAATATTTTCTTGTCTTGAATGTCTTGTGCTGACAAAGCACTTTCAAATACAACCTGAGTTTCTCTTTTTGTTCTGCGTTTAATATTATTATTGGAAATTAGAACTCTGTAATTGTCATTATGGCAAATTTTTTGCCACAGCAACGTCTGGAATAATATCGAAATTTATGGTAAAGATGATATTTCAGCAATGATGACCCTTTCTGATGGCCCTCTTGATTCAGCAGTATTTTGAAAAGCAAGAATGTAAAGATCAAGCCTACCAGTGCCAGTCTACTGCTTTTTCTAACCAGTTTTTCACAACTCACACTAAGAAGCTGTTTGATATTTGCACGCAGCTGCAGTGTCCCAGCTGGTGCAGCACTGAAGAAGCACAGACAAATATTTCTGCTACATTTAAATTCCTGATGAAGTTTGGCCACTTATTCTCTGTTAATCTTTGAACTTGTCTTGTGTCAAACTAACCAAACAACTCCCTCAGAATATCCAGCACATAAATCTGGTTTTGTATCATTATTTTAGGAATCTTTCTGAGGTGGCTCTGCCTTGCTCAGCTGAGTTGCTCAATATTTTGTGACACTGAGCAAGCATTATAAGTCACAAATCATAGAATGGGTCAGGTTGGAAGGGATTACAGTGGCCATCAGATCCAAACTTCCTGCTCAAGCAGGATCATCCCAGAGCACAGAATGCACCTGGACAGTCCGGGAATATTTCTAGTGAGGGAGATATCACAACCTCTCTGGGCAACCTGTTCCAGCACTTGATCACATGCACAGTAAAGAGTGTGTGTGTGTGTGTGTGTGTGTGTGTGTGTGTGTGTGAGAGAGAGAGAGAGAGAGAGAGAGAGAAAGTGCGAGAAAACACAGCACATGGTACTCAAAGCTTGAACTTTGAAAGAAACTGAAAAAAATCTCCTCATTTCCAAAGATGAAATTACTTCTCTTTCATTATCTGATTCTTCTTGGAGACCTCATCTTTAGAGATCAGAACCAGAAATATCTAACTACCTTATGTTCGGGATGTTTCAGCAGGGGTGGAGATCATCTAGCAGATAAATGAGAAATTATTTTGCGAACCTGAACTTTCAGACACTGACATATCATGAAACCTTTTGAAAATCTTTTCTCACTCCCAAGCACATCACCCATTGAGAGGGCAAAGACATCATCATTTGATGGAGTTTCTGCTGACTCCACGTTCACTGTTTCCAAGTGGTTCTGGTAAAATATTCAGAAAAGGAGATATTTTTTCTGAAACAAGTGGAATATATGCTTCTATGTCAGGATGCTCATGGCTGTAACTCTAAAAATGTGGACACCTTTTATATGGAGATCAGTTAAAAGAGTGATGCACTTAGACTGAGAGGCAGTGACTTCATGAAACACAGAAAGCCCTAGAAAAACACAACCCAGTTGTCCTGGTGAGATTATAGTGTTGCCATGAACGCATCATTTTAAAATAGTGCAGTACATCTCTGAAGAATATAATTCAACTCAGATTTTATAAGAGTTCATTGCTCTCTGCTCCCAGCTGCTGTTTTAGAAGAAGAAGCCAATATATTGAGAAAACATTTTAGAAAGCATGAAATACATTTCAAGTTCCAGTAAAGTAATCAAAACCTTCTAGGATTTGCTTAATTATGCAATATAGTTAGCCCTTAGTTAGTGATTTAAAACTTAGGCTAAATATATGAGAAAAGCCTGTCATTTCACTTGAAACAAAAAAGATTTATTTTTTTCCACAATAAGCATTTGCATTTTTTTGTATTTGAAAACTCCTATATGTTATGATCATATCACCCTGCCCAGTTAAGATACTTTAATTAAATTGAAACCAGTTAGATTTGCCATAAGCACCAGAGAAAAACAAAATATGAAAAATGAAACTGCAATAAACAATAAATGTCTCAATAAATTTGAGACATTTTATCAAAATGGTGATTTTTAAATCTATTAACAGCTGCAGGGCAAAAAAGCACATGAAATCACTCAGGCTGGCAGATGCAGAGGTCCTTTATCACAAAAGGTGAAACTATAATTTCAACAACAGTTCAGCCATTAAAGATGTACTTCAAACAGCTAGCTAGCTAGTGGCCAAACTCCTCCTATACCATACTATGGAATAAAGTTATAGAATTATTGTTATTACAAAAGTAAGTACATTTCAAAATGTTCCACCAAATGTTTATAGAGGTTTGCAGAAATTAGTCCCACAGCAGCCATTCACAGAAAATACACAAAAGGCCAACATTTATAACCTCTGCTTCAAAAATGCAGGGTGCTGACTGAGAATAAGGTTTATTGGGCAACATCCATCCTAGCAGCCCCACTCCTCTGTGGCTCCTCTGCATGGGCATCCCACAGGCAGATATGCAGAAAAGCAGAGCACAGAGCACCCAGAAAACATGGAACAAGAGAAGGGTTTTGAAGAGGAAAACAACAAAAATCAGCTTTGGAAAAAGTGGCATCCTGGAAATGGGGATAAAGAGAGAGACACTGTAAAGATGTGGAGAATCTTTCTTCATTGTTGTGAAGAATGGAAAGCAAGCAAAATTCAATTGTAGAGATGTCTGCTATTCTCACCTTCCTTCTGCTACTGCACTGCCTAAGGAACTTGCTGGTTTTTAGCATCCTTTCTAAACTCTTATCTGCACTGTAAGCCAGAGACCCGTGGGTTACATGTGTTAAGGGATTCAGTTTTTGTGGCAGCAGCCATTGCAGTGTCTGCCTTCCTGGTGCCTGGCTGCTGACTGCCACCTCTGCTGGATTTGTAACAGGCAGAGCTGGGAGCAAGGATGCTCCAGGGCTTGCTGAGAGAAACCTCAGAGAGGTAGCCACCTGACAGCCCACCACTCGTGTGGCCACACCTGAGTCACAGCTAAATTAGCTGCAAGTCGTGCCAGGGGATGTTTAGATTGGATATTAGGAAAAATTGCTTCACTGAAAGGTTTGTCAAGCCCTGGAACAGTCTGGCCAGGGAAGTGGTTGAGTCACCAGCCCTGAAGATATTGAAAGAAACAGTGTAGATGTGGCACTCAGGGACAGGGTTTATGGTGGACTTGGCAGTGCTAGGCTTACAGCTTGCCTTGATCTTAAAGGTCTTTTCTAACCTCGAGGATTTTGTGATTAGCATCAGGTTGGAACTTCTAGCCTGGAGTCCTCTCCTGCACGGCAGCTGTACATTGTACTCAGGCCTGTGTAACACAGAGAAAAGTCATTGCCTATGTGACAGGGAAGCAGGAGGCTTCCATTTTAGCCAAATTACTAAATTGTGTACAGGTCTCACTTGCTGTCCCAACCATCCTGCTACAGGCTTTATGCTCAGGATGTTCCTCTCCCTTCCTGTTGCAGTCATATTCCTGGGCAAAAAGTGATTAAAAAAATCAGTGGACTGAAGCTGCCTAACCTTTTAACGAGTGACTGGGAAACTTGATGGGAAGTATGGAGGGCTGGTTTCTAACCACTGCTCTAACAGCTATTCGTGTGCACAGAAATGAAATATTTAATAGCTGGTGAACATAAGTATGAAAATCTCTATGTCTAAAAAGAATGGTGAGTAATGATCAAAATTTAGGGTTTAATACGTGAAATTACTCAGTCCCATTTAGGGATTCTCAAACCTTTATGAATTTGGGCTAATAATAGCAGACCTGAACCACAGGCCCGTCAGACTGGTACAAGACTTGCCTTCCCCACCACCAGCCCTGCAGATAACCATGTTAAATACAAATGTATATTCATTCCTGCAGCAACAGTGCTTTGACTATTTGTCAAACTATAGAAAACTATAATAAAAGTGAATAATTATAGTAATAATACTAATTCTATTACTACAATGAATAATAATAACCCTATTTTTTTATTTACTAAACAACTATCTGACTTCACGTGGCCACTGCAGTGGCTTAGACACTGTCATGTAGTAATGTGCACACCCTTACCTGGGAGGATAACAATAATCTTAGACCATGAGCAGCTTCATTTCACAACCTGATTTCCTCCATATTCCCACTAAACTACTTCCCAAGTTTCTGATACATGCAGCCACCTTTACAGATGAACTCGTTTACTGTTTCATCTTTTGGGATCCACAGAAGTAGAAGCACATAAAATTTTGCCAGCTTTTGTCTAAAAAGAAAAAAGATCACATTATTCAGTCAGTGCATGAAACAAAGTTAGAAAATCAATTTTTTTTTTAAATAGCAACATCTGAATCCCTGCCTCAGTTTTTCCATCCCTTTTTTGGATATATTTGGTGGTCACAGAGACTCCAGGGTTTTGCTGAAGCCCCATCTCTTGTGGTCCCTGCAGCATTTGTCTTTCTCTGGCAATCAAATAAAGGCTGCTTGTAAAATAATATTTTTCCTTTTATAAGCACTAGTGCCCTTTTTCAGGCAATGTCCTTTTCTACCCAGAAATCAGTTTGGTCATCTGTTTCTTGGCCACCTGCTCATTTTCCAGAATGTTATTCGATTGTCCTTTATCCAAGGATAACAAACTCAGGCAGTTTTACAGCCCTGTGCTAAACACCACAGCTTTTCCTATCAGCCCTATGTGTGACAAGCCAAAACAAGGAGGTTATGTTGTGGATATGGAAGCAAACATCAGACACGGGTGGATAAAGATACATTTAGCCCCACACAGACCCATCACATCAAACATGGATGCAAGGTCAACAAGTTTCACCAGCAAATTTATTTTGTTTAAGATTTTGGTAAAGGGTGAATGTCCCACCAAGGTCAAAATATAACATCAGCCAAAACTCTTTTTTTTTTTAAATACAAGTACTGACAAAACTGGGAACAACAGATGCAAAGAGTTTTGCTCTCCTAGTCCAGCAGCAAGTGAAAACAAATTCCTGCAGCTTCTCTGTGGACCTCAGGCACAGAGCTTCTAAGACCAAAAGTGCTGTTAAATAGAATTTAAAGTACTTGCCCCTGGTTATAGGATGTGAGGCACAGTTATATAAAACTGTCCCTGTCTCCTGATGAAATCAGTGGTCATGTTCTTCTGTGAATACATTTGCATTTTTAACCTCATAATCCACAAAAGAATCTTACAGGTATCAAAGTTGCATCTTGTCCTTGAATGCTCCTTTTTTCTCTAAACTCTCGAGTTTGGTGGTTTATCTGTTGTCTCTGCTTTCTTTGAAGCCTCTGGATACTGTCTGTGAATTTGATTGATGCGTAAGTTTTCTTCTCTTATTATTTTAGGTCATTTATCAAGCAGTGAGTATTAGGTGTGACACTAATCTCCAAAGTGAGCTCCACTTTGTTAGTGGAAAGTAAGCTTACCTCAAGTAAGCTCCAAAGTGAGCTCCACTTCACTATTTCATCCCTCATGGTTGCTTTGGTTTCTGATTTTTCAGTCATTTTTAAAATTAAAACTGAAATTATTACTGTGGGGGTTTTAAAGAAATTGTTTAGATTGTATTTGCACTTTGATTTCTGATTTTTTAGTAATTTTTTTATTAAAACTGAAATTATTACTGTGGGGGTTTTAAAGAAATTGTTTAGATTGTATTTGCACTTTGATTTCTGATTTTTTAGTAATTTTTTTNATTGTATTTGCACTTTGATTTCTGATTTTTTAGTAATTTTTTTATTAAAACTGAAATTATTACTGTGGGGTTTTAAAGAAATTATTTATATTGTACTTACTTTGTAGAAACCCCCAGATTTTTGCAGAAAGTTTATTTATTTATCTAGTTAAAGCAAAAATTAATCAAAGAAAGGAACAAAGTTTGTTGGGCTTCTCTTCAGCCTATGTGGCCTGTAGTATATTTGGTTATAGATGAGTGCTTATATAACAAAGAGTTCTTATTTGCTGTACTGTAAAGGCAGTGCATACATTTCTATTTATAGCATACTTCTATACATACTGCATGGAAGTTTAGATCTACAGGACTTATCCACAGCATAACAAATGTTTACTTTTCACTCATAATGGCAGCTGCTTACTCTTGTTTATTTGAAGATATGGAATTTTACTATCAGAAGAGGACGTGAAATTCCTACTCCTTATCTCTTCTTCCTCCAAGTGAGACAGAAAGAGGACTAGCTCAATATTTATACATTTCCTTATAAATTCTTTCTTGGTATAAAAATTTAAAAATAAGGGGCAACTTCCTGTTCTTCTAGGAAAAAAGATGTAAATATTTTCATATTTCCAGCCAAACATTAAGCATTAATCAATTAAAAACCATAAAAAGGAGTTTAATGCTGGTCACATACATCTCTCTCCTCTGGAATAAAACTCTCTTAAAATGACAGCTTCCACCATGAAGCAGAGAGCACAGAAATGTTTGATAGCCAAATCAACCAGACCTTTCATTTCTGTTCACATTACCTTGTGCCTTGTTCAGCATCGCCATGAGAGGACGGTACAGAAAACACTCCACTCTGGCAAGTGGATGACCACTGCTAATGCCAGTATTCAGGGAAGGAAAGTATGTGCATCTCCCTGTCTTCACAATTTTCAAGTTATTTATCAGAGACAAAGGTGCTGACTTCACTTTGCTCTGTATCTTTTCAGCTGAAACACAATAAATGTTATAAGATGACTGGAAAAATACCTAACACAACCCTGCATTCAAGGAAATGGTGTTATCAAAACTAGGAGAGAGAACTTTTTTAAAAAAAAATTTTGACTGATTTACCTCTTGTGCCACTTATAACTCCACAAGGCTTGTCAAAGTCACTTTTACAAGAGGAAGACATGAATTTTCTTCTTGTTCTACCGAGAGACAAAATCAAAGAAAATGGAGGTGACTTCTGTAATCTTTCAATATACTGTTTCTCGCTCTGCAGTTGAACAGCATAATTAAGAAGTCCTCATTTAGAGTTTGAAACTTTAATCATGGTTGTCCTAATAAAATCCTCTCTGGTTTGATGGACTTTATATTACTTCTCCTCGAGTGAACCCCAAACTGATTACTTGACTGGGAGCATTATCTAATTAATTATTTAGAGGAACAACTACCAAATTACACACAGAGATTGAGTAGCATATGGTGATCCAGTTTTAATCTTCTAATCCAGAGTTCAAATCCCAGGTGGGGACTACAATCTTCTGAATATTAAGCTAATTGCACCTCTACTGTCCCAGAAAATGAGTTTCTTGTCCTTATGAATTTTTCATTATTTCATCTGTAGTGAGAAAGATGCCTACATCCACCACAGCTTGGAAAGTATGTACTACACGTCCACAAACTCCACTTGTTCACCCTGTTTCTGAGCAGTCCCTCTGCATTTCTATACTTTCTTGGCCTACAACACTGACTTCCACCATCACCCATACAATGAAACCCTCAGCACGCATTTGCCAAGGCACTGAGTGCTCTACTCTGGACAAGCAAGTCTCCATCAAACCTCTTCAATGTAGGAAGCCAAATTTCTTACCATTTCCTTTCATCTGTGCTCAATACACAGGTGACCCATATGTACTTAAGGAAGCATACTTGGAGGTTTGAGATTTGTTAGCTCTGATGACTACTCACAAGTCTGTTTCTTAAAGTAACCAAACATTTGAACAGCTAAATTAGGGTTCAACTGATTCCAAATATAAGTTGCTGCAACTTTTCTTTCTTTTTTTTTTTTTTTTCTTTTTTTTAACATAGCCTAAGGATTAATTGACTTTGAAACTGCTTACATTTTTTTAATAGCACTTAACAGGGAGAATCAAAACACTGCTTCAAAATGTACTGTTATGTTTTTCCCCCAAATGTCTGTGCATATGCCAAACACAGCATCGAACAAGCTAGAATTTGCGTGGCCTTAAGCTTAAGGACAGAAATAAAGTATTTAGAAAAATCTATATTCAGAAAGAACTCCTTTCAATGCTTTACAGTCTTTTCATTAGAGGCTCATAAATGGTTCAAAAACCAACCTACTGCTAATCCTAAGGAAAGTCACATAATATCTCGTGCTGCATCCAGTCCTCAATTCCCCTGACAGCCCACAGCTTACCTGCACTCAGTCCCTTTCACAGAATCATATGGACCACACACCCACCTCGTTCACCAAATTCTCCCAAAATCTAAACACTGCCTTACAGTAAGTCTCTTCTAGCCACCAACCCAGAGACAATTTCCCTCCAAGCCAGGTGGAGGCAAGGGCAGCCTCACAAGAAGGCAGTCTGTATGTTGCTACCTATCCCTAAGGTGTCATTGGCTACTTAAATCCCTGCACATGGCTTCAATCCATGAAGTACAAAAAGGGTGGCTGCTCTCACACTGATGCAACAGGCTAAGTGAGAAAAGTGGCAAAACTGAATGCAGGTTGCATCTCTGCATTTTGCATCAGAGGCTCCTGAGCAGAAAAGCAATGATTCATGTCAGCAATTAAAAATTGCGATTGGTACGGGACTAAAGAAGGCAGTCCTACCACAAGAAGAACGTTTGAGCTTTATTTCTCCCTCAGCAGCACTACCTTTCACAGTGCTTTAGCCAGAACTGCCATGGGGGCTCTGCATAGGGTCTCTGCTGCAGGACCTGAGAAGGCACAGGCTTCACTGCCTGCCTGCACTTGCCAACATGACACCAGCAACCATGGGCTAAATGTTGCAGCAGAGGCAGGTAAAACCACAGTGTTCATCCTACCTACTCTGTGCTTCTTGTTTGCCCGCTTTCAACTGCACATTTGGGCACATTATCCAGTTATTTGCCAGCTCTCTTCCACCACAACTAGCAGTTACTCTTCATGTGTCCCATGCTTTATTTTTTCCAAGTTTCTATCTTTCCTCTCATACCACAAGTCTCTGGATGCTCTTGTAATAACTAGACAGAATAACAGCCAACCTCTCCTGGGCTTGAAGTAAGAGTGATTTATATTTACAAAAATAACCTAAATAAAGGAGAGCAAAACCATAAAGTAAAAGCTCTAGAATGCTCCAGACGGTTTAAATTTATAATTAATAGCACATGGAGGGACCCTCTCATGTAAAGCATGTGTGTTGAGCTCTCAACTCTAGATTCTCTAAGCAGAGAATAGGTGGTGTGGCTCAAGAGCCTCCACATCCCCTTCAGGGCAAGGTCAGCCACACCCTGAAGCACTACTTTTTTCCAAGGACTACAGAAGTTGTTCAGACAAGGATATCTCAGATCCACCATCCCTATTTGCCAGGCTGAATCCTACTCTTTATGCTTGAGCAGCAACAATTTGAGGGCATAGGTAGGTTTGGGGCTTTTTTTGGCTCTTTACCAGAAGAACCCAAATTTCAGATTTGTAGTGGGACTTTTGCCCACTCTGAATGCTCACAACTTGGGCCTGGTATTTCTCAGATAAATTACTTCCATATCTCCTAGCGGCCTGGTGGCAAGGTTGTCAAAAATAAAAAAGAAACTGAGTGCTGTATGGGGAAATCAGAACACTCTCTAGCTCAATGAGAAAGACAATTCTTCTTTTCTGTGGCTTTCATGGCCCTTTCTGTGCAGTGAGACACTGTTAAGAGCAGTCTAAAAGGACGCCTCATGCAACAGGGTCTGTAGAATGCATAACTAAATTTCTGAGGTGAAGTAGGCACCAAACTCAGATCTCCCATTATCTAATGCACCTTTAAACCCCTGTATCTAAAGGACTGAAACAGCATTTCCAGCCTGCTCCTCCTGCCACAGCAGTTGCTCTTGCTGTTACATGGGTTGCATTGCCATTGGCAAGAGGTGCATGTCCTTCAGCAGATGCAAGCGCAGAAATGGCGCCCAATCCCTACATCCCATATGGCCCTGCAAGCCTGCCAGGGGTGCTAAATGCTCAGTTTATCTTTTTAATATCTAAATAACTTTACTGGAGAAAACTTAGGCAGCTACAGCCCTACAGATTGCTGTGCTAGATTGATAAAAAAGAAAGGATTTGTGGATTGCTCTCTTTAGCTTATCTGATTTCAGCCCCCATTTTCCTTTAGACACCTACTACCCTTGACAGAGCTGGGCCTAAGGTAACAGAAACCATTTGTTATCTTGTTACAACAAGAGAGAGACAAGTAATTCAGTGAGTGCATCTAACAACATAAACAACCTATGAAGTTTGCACATACCACACTGAAACAGCAGAGTTCTCAATTTATTTTCTTCTGATGCATGATTTAATCAACTTCATCATCATGCACAGCACAATTCTTTTACTATGGTAAACAATTTAGCTCTCATTTTATTAATAGTCATTCCAAACAATTAAAAAATTGAATCTACAAATTTAGGTTTATGCTGCTGGCAAAGGCAGCCTGTCTTGTAGATCAACAGATATAACTGTCCTACCCGGAAAACCTCACTATCCAAGGCTTGTGTTATGTTCGCACAGATGTTCACAAACAAATTCAGTCTATTATTATTTTCAGATTAATGACATCCTGCTCTATTACAGCATTGCCAAATCATCTTTTCATTGCCAGTCTTGCAAGGTTTTGTGTTTGGTTCTTTTCCTAAAGCTCCAGCTCCAAAAGACACATGATTAGTCAAAACCCTCAGTTTTCTTTCCTAAAGTCTCAAGCAAGCCTTGTTGCAAGCTTGACTCATGTTACCCCAGGGGCCCAAAAAACAGAAGTTAATTGTCACATTTTCTTAACCACTTTAAAGACTGTTAAGGGTCTGACTCATGATTTCTAATGCCTACAGTTGGCAATACTGCATATACATTACATGTGTCATATCATCCATATGCCAGTAAACAAAATCTTTATGAAGCGTCCAATTAGTTACTACTCACCCTGTTTATAATAAATTATTTTTTAAAATAATGTTCAAATTCTTTGGTGCCAAAGAAGTTATATCACTGCCGTAGTTACTCACCGCAACAGAAAATAAATTCCTCATTAATCTGATTAAAAACAATTAGTAAAATCTATCTCCTACTCAAACATACATGTGAAACCTTAACAGAGCTACTTTCGATTTCTTAACTCAGCAGCCTACAAAACAGAAGGCAAGCCATGAAAACCCTTACTAAATACCAACAGTACAAGCATTTGCTGGACTGCTGTCATAGAAATACAAACATTAAGAGACAACTTGTGAAGGTTTGTTCCATGTAAGGACTCTGTCATTGTGTGCTTACCTGTGCCCCGAGCCCACCCGTGGAAGAGCCTTGCATGGGCTGGAGGCACTTTGGGGAGAGCTGCAGGTTACCTTATTTCTGCTGCTGAGAATGACACCTTCACCAGACCAGCCACCCAGCAGCAGCTTTGTCACATACCCCATTTCTAAGAAGCTTCTGCAAAAATAAAGGCAGAATGTTTGTTTGTAACATGGGACGGTAGAATTTCTATGTTTGAATTCAAATTTATGGCAAGATTTGATGTTTTGATTACTCATGTTAATATTTAATCAGTTTTACACTTTAGAGAAAGGCCCTCATTTATAATGCTTGGCATCAAATAACCAGAATCAGAAAGCCACACACAGAAAAGACCACCACCACATAAACACATATACTGGAACTAACTTCAGGCATGTTATCCATCAACTCAATTAGACATTTACACCATTCAGTTCACCTCTTTCATTTTGGCTCTATTTTCAAGCCTACAAATAAAAACCTAGTATATATCAAACAGATGTGATGATTGTACCTCAGAATAAATCAAAAACATATAAATGGTTAAGCAATCCAAGTGCTCAGACTTGCTTAGTCTGAGTCAGAACCATTCTTCTCTCCATTAACCTCATAAGCATGTTTTTCACAACTTTCTAGACTTATAAAAAAGAGAAGCAAGGAAAGAAAGCAAATACTGGGGAGATATTTTTGATTCAAGGACTTTAAAGATTATTAAATTAATTAGCAGATTGGAAATTATTAATAGCTTATAATTAAAGACTAAAAACTGTTTAATAAATTGGACATCTACTTGACATTATCTATTAGAAGCCCAACCTGCACACTACTGCTTTAACAGAAATGGTGTTGCTCATTTTGCCAGGAACTAAACACGTTTATCTCTTGCTATATAAACATACTTTTTTTCTGGCATCACACTGCAATATCCCCAAGAACATACTTGCATGATTCAGCACTTTAATACCTGGGTTGCTTTCCCCAGAATTAGATCCAATACCTTGTATTGGTTAAGAAAGTAATTTTTCATCAAAACTTCCCACCATTTCTAGAAACAAAATGGCAGAGAAATTACTCCATTCCATGGAATGCATTTTTAAAGGTTCCTATTAGCGGTGGGATTTATCAATTTGCATGAGTATCGTTGGTTCTCTTCATGCTGTTGCCCAGCTCACACGATCTAGGCAACCACTCCCAACTGACAGACAGCAGGAACAATGTGCTCTTCATTTCCCCCTTTTCTTTTCTTTAAAGACAGACTTCTTTTCATTTTTAAGCACAAGTTTATACTTCACTGATTTTATTCAGCTTGCTATAATCTTTACCCTTAATGCAAAAAAGTCATCTGCTATGTGAGTTAGAGGGAGAAAATACATAATGCATGCAATAGGGAGAATGCACTGAGTTAGATCTTAGTAAGCATCTACATCTGCCACTCAGTCACTGCTGCTAACATTTTCCTTAAGCTATATATATTCCAAACTTCGGTTTAGGAGTTGCAGGGAGGGGGCACTGTCACTGAAGTAAAAACCACCAAAAAATGAGACAGAAATACTGTAGTGTTTCTGCCTCTGACTCTAGCAGTGTAGTACCTGTATTCAGTAATTTCACACAGAAAAAGCACACAGCTGTACAAAAAGCAGAAAATCCCTCCAAATTCATTGTTTCATAAGCAAGTGAAAAAGTTGACTATGTAAACACATCAACGTTGTACTGATTATGGTCAAAACAAATGTAACACACCATCCAGAACTCTTGTTCCTGGGAACCTTGAGACACTTGAGATGTATTAACATATAAAACAAAACAGGTATCTTGACTTGTTAACATGGCTAAGTGCCATCACAAAGATTCTACAGGACACAGGATGAAAACCTAACACCTTTAGCCAAAGCATGCTTGTGCTGTGGCTATTTGGTGCTGTGGCTATTTGGCATTTTATCCTTGAATTCAGACTAGCCTTTGTGTGCTCTGAAGTGAAACCTTGCTTTCTGCCTCTGTTATTGGTCAAGAAGTTGAAGGTGATCAGACGTGCAGCAGCCCAAAGTTAAGACAAGGCTCTGTCCAAGAGCTGTCAGCTTTCCTACAGCCAGCTACACAAAGGCTTGAGACTTGGGGAAGGATAATAAATGTTCCTTCCTTTCCCCCCACCTTGAGCAGCTTATTTCCACTGCAGTATACCTATTTTTGGAGGATATGATAAAGATGCCAGTGGAGAAAATTTTCATAAAATTAAGTATTTAATATACACATATACATTTTAATTCCAGTAGCAATTTCCCCGGCATTCTTCCCAACTGTGTTAATAACACTTTTGATGATATAAACATGAAAAGCAGTAACAGCTTTTTATTACCAATAAGCTCTTTATTTCCTCCTTGACTGCAGACGCTTCTCTCAGCAATCCAAAGCAATATTATCCTACACTAGTGTTTGACAAGTTCACATCAAATGTTCCTGACCTAACGGGTGAATGACACATTTGCCTTTAGCCTACACCCAGTGCCAAGGGAAACCCTAACACAGGCATAAGCTTTCAGAACGGGACATGGAACATATTCTTAATTAGCACTTGGTCACATTTGCATTCATCATCCCAGTGGAAAAGGACCCTCCATGAAAGCCTGAGCTTCGAAAACAGGAGCTTGAAAAACACAATAGCAACATGAAAGGCAACACGGCAATTCTGGACAGTGCACTAGAAAGAACAGTATTGATTTTCTTCTTTTTTTCCTGAAGGATGATAGGTACAGAATCAAGCTTAAAATCAGGAATAAACCAGAAGAATATTAAAGTTATGTTCTATTTATTCTTCTTTGGTAAACTTTACTGTCTATGTAAAGCACATAACATAAGCTCAGTTTCATAGTCCTGTGGCACCATGTAAAGCTCCTCAGGCACCTTTCCATGGCACAGTCAGAGCAGGTACTGAAATGAGTGCTATGAGTGCAGCCCAAGCACCTTGGGCACACAGGTGGCAGCTCTCTTCCCACCCATCAGCTGCAGCACCTGCTTCCGAACTTAGGCTTCCACTGTTCTCCTCTGCATTTTTCCAAGAACAGTCATATCCAGAACCCGGCATCAAACCCACTGAGGGAGCGCCCCACTCTTGAAGGGAAGTGCAGGACTCACCTTCAGCACGGAGACTTATCAGGATAAGCGTGCACTGTAATGACACAGGGATAATTTTCTGAAATACACAAACAAAACTGCCTTGCCTTGGAAAGGGAGCACGTGGGACTTGTACAAACAGGTATAAACTATCGCTGCCCATTAACCTGCTTCCACACTCAGCTCCTCTGCGGCAGGGGACTGTCCCTGAAGTCTGCTGGCACACTTACTCCTCTGAAGGCTCCCGGTAGCCAGCTTCAGTCAGGGTTTCATACTCCTCCAGCTAATCCACACCATTTTGACTCAGTCAGGTTAGAAACATGGTATGAGTAACTCCACGAAGTAATGACAAACAGTTCTAAGTGCATCTTTCATCACCTCAGATGGATGTGGATCCCATCAAGTATCTGATAGTCAAGGACATTGAAAGAGTTCCTTCAGATTCACAGTGGCTGAATGGCTACACTACAAAGCTCCCCTAGCCACAAGAACCCTTGAACATTACATTCCAAGTGAATTTTGGGGCACACTCTGCTAAGTCTCTACATACTTCAAGACAAGTAAGAACTGCCCCTCCTGAGCAATCAGTTTCAAGTTTTTGCAAGTGTATCCCATTGCTGCAGCTTAAAGAAAAATTTAAAAATCAGGTATAAAATTTTGAATGCCATAAATGAAGAGTGACAGTAAAGGGGGATGTCAAAGTTGCACACTACTGTAATTGAATATATAAACACAAACTTTTAAAATTCAAATATATAGTCAAATATGAAAGTTGTATCAATTGGAAGCATCAGAAAGCACGAACAGGTGCAACTTCAGAGAAAAGTTTTTGGTTGTTATGAGAGTAAGATAGTTCGTGATGTACCCAACAGCAGCCTCAAGAGAATTTTATGAAAAATTCTGTTCACATAAAGACTACACTATAACTGGACCATCAGAATTTTTCCCCCCTCACATCTTTTGAGCATCTCCACATGGCAAACCAAAAGTACTCCTGACCCCAGAAATTTTCATTTCAACAGCTAAACACAGTCACACAACAGGGTTTAAAAAACCATTTGCAACAGGTGCAAAAATGGAACAAAAACAGATCTGCCCTATTATACATGAGCATTCTTACAACAGAAAGGATTCATGTTGAAGTTTCAGGCAGCATTCCTAGACTAATCTCATGTTAGATAGTTTGTTCATATTTTGTTGAGTTGGCTTTTAGAGAAACAGCGTTTAAACCTAGAAGGAAACACATTGGCTAAATTTTGATGTACATGGATTCTGCTAGAGATTCAAAACTTCTGTCTTTTGAGAATGATGAAAGCTTACAAATATGGAGTTTTCAGAACAACAGAAACATGTTTAACAAAGAGTAATGCTGCTAAATAGCAATTTTTAGAATTAACAACCACCAAATCTGCATGCATCCATGCCAAACACAGGTTTAACAACAACTGAGTTCAACAGACTCTTCATAAAAGTTTTTCTAAAAAGGAGAACATAAATTACTAAAACACAGGTAATCCTTATCTTTTGAGTTCAAAAGCTTGAGCACACCACAGAACTCTGAAAAGCGACAATTAATATCAACAGCATATTTTAATTTGTTTTGGCCCTTAGCCTAAGTTTTCTATTTATGTTTTAAAGATGATGGCTCCAAATGACTAGTTTCTGCAAGGCTCTGAGGAAATCTTGAGTTCTGCATTATAGGTAGAAGCTTTCTGAACCAAGGATTACAGTGATTAATGCAGTCCATAAACCAGAGTCCTGTTTTCTCTCAGTGCTTTCAAAATCTGTGTCTATCTTGATAGAGCCAAGGATTTTGAAGGCGAGTGTTCTAAGTCCTGCATGCAGTTTCAATGACAAGAATTATGTTTCAATTAATTTCTACTGAATGTGTTGTCACATTTGTAGGAACTCAGTTCTCACTGAACTGCTATTTCCAGAGCCAAAGTGTCTAAAACAGTCTAAAGAGACATCGTTCAAGCCTGCAGAACACCCAATGATACGGAAAGGGCTCCTCTCCATATGTTGTCAGTGTTCCCACCTCTCATTATATGCACACTTAGCACCCTCAAAAACACTAATTAAGCACAAGCAAGATGTTTTAGACAGTCAAAATCACACATACACACAGCAGCCACTGTGAACTTTATTAAGAAAAGAAGCGTTTGCCAATTAAACTGCAGTGACTTCACTGACTTTCCCATTTACTTGTAGAAAATCAGTTCTTTCATAACGGCTCTGGAAATCATTTGTTGCCAGGTAAATGCCAAATCCCTGGCAGTGTATGGTCTGCTTGGAACCCTGTCAGCTTTACCATGAAAGGTCTATATACACCTTTGCAAAATGCAAAGTCAGCAGCACATCTTTCATTCAAGCAACAAAGTCATTTCTGAGGCAGATGTCACGCTAGCCAAATAGCAAAGCCACCTTTACATTAAGCAATCCTTTCTATCATGAGAGTTCCACAAATGAAATGTAATTTGTGAGGAAAACAATCCATAAGATATCAGTTACAAATTCTCTTAATGTAACTGTTTAGTCAAGTCTTATTTCTCAGACAGGAGAAGCTGAGCTACAATGAAACACAGCATGGTGATTTATCTTCATGAAAATGTCCTGTTGCCAATGCATCTGCTTTTGCCTCCTTTGCTTTTTATTACTCCCTGTAGTCCTGTGCAGTAAAGTCAGAACAAGGCTTCTTCATTCATCTGGAGTCAGATTTATATCCAATCCTCTAAGTGACTCACACCACTGTCTATACACATCTCTCAAGAGTAGTTCTCCATTTCTAAGTAACCCAACCATCACAAAGATATTTTCCAATGTCTTCAACTCCAGAAGTTGTTTTAATTCCTTTTTCATCTTGTAGCCACGTAGCAGAATAGCATTGTCATGGGCTATGTATAGTAAAATTTAATCCTTATTAACAGCTTCAGTAGATTGCCCGAGGATTTTTAGTACTATAGTAGGCTTCACATGCAGCTACATAAGCAGATTCTGGGAAGAAATCATCATGGTATTCTGCTAAAAACCTGAGAAAAAAGCACACAAAAAAAAAGAGAACAGAACATGAAACATTTAAGAGAAAAGCTATTTTCAAATTAATTTTTAAGCTCAGCAAAAACAGAGCCTGGCAATTAGGAATTATTACTCTTTGAAATTTGGCATACAAAGGATTTGCCCTATTTTTTACAAGTTTCACTTAGTGAGAAACAGCCTTCCCACATAATTCTGAAATCCAACAAGTTCTTAAAAAAAAATGCTCAAGCTTAATAACAAAAAACAAAAAATCCAAAAGTTACAGCTACACTCAGGAAAATAATTCAAAAACTAGCACAGAAGGAAAAAAATTAAGAGATCTTTCTGTAACTTCTGTAACTTATCCATAATATATAACAGTTATATATTTTCATTTATCTCCAAATCAGTATTTTCAGTTATCACTGTATCAGTATTTTATACAAACAGCCAGGAGCCATTAAGTCAAACTATATATTTTAAGATGAGTAAAGCTATGATATTTCATATGTTTCTTGTGCATTTACGGTCTCCATCTTTCAGGAATACCTGATTTAAATACGGGTTTCAATGACAAAACATGTCCTTTGCAAATTCGGTTCCTTAATTACATATTTCTGCAAGATGGTCTGAAAACATTCCGACCAACCATCAAGCACCTATTCAAACCACCAAACACCTAATATTTTATGATGTTTTCCTGCTCTTCTAACACTCAACTGTTTCTTTAGTTTAGTACTGAAAATGAAAATAAACAAACAGTGCTGCTATGAACACCAGTAACGAACAGCTAAAATAAGCTCTCTGCTCTTTCCTTTGATTTCAAAGACACCGGATACATAAACGAGCAAAATGGTTACTAAATTCAAGATTACAATCAAGCTGTACTTCAGAAAAAAACACAGACCTTCAAAAATACCTGGATATTAAGGACCAGCATCCATAAACATAGCAAAATGCCAGCTACATGTTTAAGAGTAGGAAGCAAAAGAAACAACAGAAAATGTCATTTACAGAACCTGTGTCCTGTCAAGAAACAGTGGCTGGGGTGATGAGTTCAGTATTGGAAGCCCAAAAATATCAGTTTTGCATAGCCAATACTTGGAACACAAAGTCCAAATAAAATTAAAATGTTCAGGTGAATACCATAAAAACTATGGGCCTTCTCCAACCTCACTCACTGCTGCACTGCCTGAACTAGGCATGTCCTTTGATCTAAAGGGAGCCAAAGCAGCAAAGAACACTGGCAAGATCCTCTAAGTAAAGCACTTTAAACTTAATAAGAAATACATTAATTTCTCAGAGCTCATGGAAAATGGCGACAATACAAAACTGCAGATAAATGAAAAAAGTTTGATTTTTCCCTCATATCCCAAATAATTGCATTTGAACACAGGCAAGAAATAAGTGCTAAACTGGAGGAATAACTAGTTACGTCCTACTAATTCTAGAAAAAGCAGTGAGAATTATAATTTTTTTTAGAAGAAATCAATCTTTCATGGTGTTGCCATTAATTCAAAAGGCACATTGTCAACTTCTTCTGTATTTTCTGATTTCAAAGCAGCTCTGTAATTAACAGTATATAAAGGGACCTAAATGGTTTCTGATGTAAAATGTTTCAAACCACTAAAAAAGAGTACTGAATTTACAGCAATTTAGAAGCTAATAANAAAAAGAGTACTGAAATTATAGCAATTCAGAAGCTAATAAACTACCCAAGTCATTAACTGCTATGACCTCCCACTTTAGTTAGCTACCAATCACTTTCTAGGATGAGGGGTTGGTAAGAAGCAAGTGTGGAAAAGACCAGAACTGAAAACTTGAACCTAACTTTGAATGTACTTTGATTATACAAGGTTAAAATGAGCCACAAGTGGTATTTAATTACTAATTATCCATTAACACACATTAATGACTCCAAGACATTAAAAAATTACAGGGGCTGATGAAAATCTTAGTGTCTTTGGATAACATTCAGTAAAACACATTACTAAGAGCTAGATCATACAAGGGAGCAGGTTTTAAAAGAACCTTCAGAGGGCATTTGGGTAGCTGACAGTTCCAAGAATTTTAACGGCAAGTAATGGGAAACAGGCTCACTTTCTCTTACAAATTTCCTGACTTTTGCTTAAATCATCAGTCATACATGCCAGCCTGGTGCATGCTAAAGTGACAGCTGGTAGA
>VWZN01009447.1:554988-571338 GCA_013396955.1 Regulus satrapa | reverse complement strand
AAAGTGACAGCTGGTAGAGATGAGAAACTTTAGCTGAGATGCTGTGCCACAGCTACAGCTCAAAAAAAAGGCAGAACGCACACAGTCAAATATACATCTCGCTGTTCTTCATGTAACAGTTGTGAAAAGCAAAACACCCCAGAGCTACCAAACACAAATTATTTTCTGCAGAGAAGTAGGAGAAATCTACTGAAGGAATGCAGTCAGCTTTTGTCCCAGTCCCTTCTATATCTGTATACAAAGAACAGGGGCCCTTCTGAAGCTGCTTCCTATTCAAAATACATCAGAAATATTAGGAGTCTCCTAAGACTTTTGCCTAGAAGATATTTCACTATTACTTTGCTCTTGGACAAGCTAAAACAGCACCAAGATCAATGACACTGTTACCTGCAAGTCATGAGCCAAGATTTAAAAGACAGAGAGAGCTGTAATTAGCAGACAGAGCCAATATTCAGCAATAGATCAGAAAGCACACTGCTATGAAGCTATTCAGAAATAGTTTCATTGTTCTTAACTTAAAAATCTGATCAATTCAGTCATTACTGTTTTTTTCACTGTTACACTTTTTATGGAGTTCATGTGCATACATCTACACAGTGAGACTGCTGATGATCAACCAAGCTCTGAAATGCACAGTCCACACTGATGTGAGCCTGCATGCATTTTTCATCACTAACGTTCTCAAAAACAAATTCATGCTTTACCCTCATGCTTAGAGTACAGAGATGACATGGTACAATGCAGCTACTTTCCTCAATACCACAGGTTCCTAAAAGGGCAACATTTCAGAAGGGTCTAGAGGGGATGTAGGCAACTTAGGAATTCTTCAAGCTATGCTCTGATCTTCAAGGGGGTGTTAAGCAAGCAATACAAATACACTACCATCTAACTGACTTATACAGGCAGAGCTACCAGAAAGAAGAACTGAATTATCACTATCCACACCATAAGGCCATTTGACACATGTCAGGAACATATCTCAACAAGAGTCACTGAATTAGTGTGAGTTTTAAGACCATCCTCTACCGGGACTTGTCTCAACACCACCAATACAACTTACTACCAGAAGTCCCTGAATGAAGAAAAAAATTCTTTTATATGTCAGCTAACATCACACGAATAAACTTGGGGACAGCCCAGAAAGTGTGAAAATTAAAGAAAATAAAACCTTCATTTTTAGAAAGACATCCTCAGCCATTAAGGTATGAGAAGACAGCATCCAAAGCAAAAGTTTCCAGGAAGGTGACCTTACACACTTCTCCTACAGAATTTTAAAAGGTAAGCAGATGCTTTGATGAGATCAGTGACCTGATCTAGATGCTGTTTGAAAGGCTACTGTAATGATCTATCTAAATTTGCTAGAAAACCATTACGGGTCTTAACTCTATGAGTCACCTCATCAAAAGAAATGTCATTTCCAGATTAAGTTACCTCATCTCTGACACTTCTACTCAAATGCAGGATTTGAAAACTGAAAGGCTTTATCTTGACAAAAAAACTCATATGGCACTATCTGACCCTAACCTCTCCCCAGTTTATAGGCCTGCCTCCATCTGAAAAGCTGTTCCCAGCAAAAGAAGACAAAGTCCATCATAACTCCACTGGAGTCAACAGAGAAGTGAAGTTTCAGATGTTTATTCAGACCCCCAATGTCTCAAGAACCATGCTACAGGAGAAAACTGGTCTGTTTTGTTGACTGGACTCATTGATACATAGCAAGTGAGATCAAATTTTTCTTTTAAGAGAAAGTATGGAGAACCCTGAAGATGCCAAGCTACCAACATAACATTTCCAAGAATCAGAATGAATGAGAATCAAGTTTTCCCAAAGACCTTTTGGAAAAACAGTCATACAAGAGCTCAATACACGAGTCTTTGGTTTATCTTGAGGATGAAGACCCCCTCGAGGCCAGGCCAGCAGAGGTCTAAAAAAAGCTACTGTAACACATTTAAAGTATTAGGGGCAACCTCTCATGATCCAACCCTCAGCTACTGGCTAGCAGTATGCTCATTCAAATTCCCAGGCACGTGACGATTTGGAAAGCAGAAGGAAGAGAAGCAATCCACATGGTGAGTTTCAGGAACAGTTTTTGGCAAAAAAAGTCAAGGACAGTAAGAACCAACGAGCACATTCTGCAGACCATGGAGCCAGCAAAGCCCACTGAAAGTAAGAACCCGCTCAATACCAGGTATTCACTACGAAGCATTCTACCTAAAGGTGCCAAAAGTTTGAGAGGATCCAAAGTGGCAATTACCTTTCTATCCATTCAGTGAATACAGCAAAGCCCAAAAACATGGTAGTAATGCCCTAAAATATGGCACTTTGCAAAGAGAATTCCTTCAGTTCAAAGTGTTTCAAAACTTAGAAAAAAAATGTTGCTTTACACGTTTCTGCACTCTAAATCTATGTCTCCATTTAAACTCAGAAACTTAATTTTCTCAGATTTATGTTCCAATTCCATGAAGTTGTCTAGTGTGTCATAACCAAGTAACTGTTTAATCAAAAAAAAAAAAAGAGAAAAAAATGCAGTATAATTCAACTACATTAATCAGTTAATAATACACTATAAGAAACACTGTCACAATTGCATTCTTTTCCACCTTTCAGAATGTGGTTTTTAATTACTTGCCCTTTTGCAACTGAAGTCACAATGACTCACAATGAGCAGGAATTCTATGACAAAGCAACTTTGCCTAACTAAAGATGTCTTCTAATCCGTTCACCATGTGCAATGCTTAAGTTTTTCATCCTCAGACACAAATAACCTCCCATAATTATACATTAGCACAGACTAGTGGTGATAATTCACCACTGCAGTTATATATAATAAAATAACTACACTCAAAATGTGCTGTCAGCACACAGAGATCTATTTCTTAAGGTTACTTGAAACAACTTGTCATCTTTGTATATACACATTTTATTATCACAGTTGTTTGACTTGGTCACATTCTTATTTGGCTTCCTTCTCAGAAAAACTCAACAGTATCAAAATATTTTTTTACCCTTGGAGCAGAGCGTCACAACAGATACAAGCAGATTTTAGAGCATCAGGGAAAAAAGAGATCTAAGCTTACAGAAAATACTGAGTTTGAAATACCTGTGGGTTTTTAACAAAACTAAAATATCTGACCAATAGCTCTCCATAATCTGAAATAATACACAGGCCTCATCTGAAAAATAACTTACTGGAAATTTTAGAAGCAATATCTTAGAAATGTTTCATCACTTATTCATTCTTTTGTATTGCATCAAAGTCAAAATATCTGTCTATGTCTTTCTGTACCACTTCATTTTGCTTTTTTTTTCCTAAAACACAAATTATATTCTCTGAAATTATCTCAGTAAAAATGGGTCTTGTTCTTGTAAAAACAGACATACTGTATCCTCCTAACTTTCAAGCAGCTCCTATTAGTTAACAGACCTGGGAGGAGGCCTCTGATTCCAAAACAGTTTTTGGAGCCAAAGCTGTGTGCAAACTATTACAAACAGCAAAACAGGAACGGGCACCTTCCTGCCAGTCATTTCTCATCACTGAGGCAACATTTGGAGGCATGGCAGGCACCTTACAATGCCAGGAAATTGTAAAATAGAGCACATGCAGCACTTGGTTTCAAAAGTGGCTGAAATAAACCTAATGGTTCCTTTTACTTTAAAGCCATTAAAAGGCAAGAAGATTTAATCAGGAGTGTTTCACCAGCCTGATTACCAGTTAGCACCAGTAAGCACTAGTTAAAGCAGTAGTTTCCACTCCTTGGTCCTGAGAACTAAATGAGAACTAACTAAAATTCAGTGAAACCAACTGGTGAGTCTAGTTCAGACCGCAAGTACCGTGAATTATTTCAGAACTAATAACTTAAAGAGTTTTGTAATTTGAGAACCTGATTTTCTTCTGCAAATTCTACTATTGAGAAATAACAACTTTCATTTCTCCATGAAGAAATTTTCATTTTGCACACTTGTAGAAAGCCACACTAAGTACAGAGGGTAGAGTTTCTACTTAACAAGAACGTCAAGAAGATAAATTTCATACATTCCTTAAAAATATATGTTGCCTGGGAAATAGAGAAAAATCTTGTCTAGCAGCAGTCTGAGGGCATGACTGAAAAATATTATCCGTGTAGCATCTCAAAGCTAATTTAATGCATCTATCATGTCCTAAGCAAACTCAAGACAAGAAGTCTTTAGAAGAAGTATTACATTACATAAGTCCCAATTTCTCAGCCCACAGGAGATTTATAGTACAAATAGTAAACTGTAAATTTTAGCCACAAAGTCATAATTCTAAATTATATCAGTATCTATGCAAGAACTAAATCAGTTGTGTACTGTATGGAAGTTTTATTTAAGAATACATAAATGACTTATGCTTAGACTACTCTACCTAGACATCAAAGAAGATTCAGTAGTTGCTCTAATAATGCAAGCAGACATATCAGCCTTGTACTATTAGAGAAATAAAGAAAAGGAGAGTACTTCAGCTTCTCACTCAAGAGCAGTTCACTAAAAAATAAAAAAAAAATAAAATTAAGCAGTCCTAAGTAAACGGCTGCTATTTCCTAATGCATACAGACCTTGTAGGGAAGTTCTTATTGTTCAAAAGTTAAGCTAGAAAAGAACTGATATAAAATATTTATAATAAACATCCATTAATCCATTCATTTCCAAAAAGGCAAAGACAGAATATGAGAACTGAAGAAGTGGTACAGATGCCTAAGGTATTTAGCTTTCTGTATTTTTCATGCATTTGTAGCTTTGTAGATTGCTAAAGCCTGGCTGCAGTTTCTAGTATTTTTCCTATATTCCTCCTCTACATTTAGAAACAATAAGCTGACCTTATACACACATTCCTAAATATTGTTTAGTCTTACTTCAAGAAGAGAACCAACTACACAGACATTCTGTTTTCCAACCAGAACCTGGACCAGACATAAAAAAGTGGGGCCAAAGAAACCTCTGGACTGCTTTCAGTGAGGCAGGACCCCAGGGATTATTATCTCCAACTAACTTTTTAATTGGACAGTATAGTGTAAGTATATTAATTGACTAACCTTATGAAAATTGTAGAATTACTATACCACATGCAATTTTCACTGAACTCAGAGATTTCAAGTGTACCTGAAAGATTTCAAGTATAGGTCTGCTTTTATATTCCCTCTAACATTGTTGGGAGCATCTATTCTATTTTCAAGGCATCAGTATAAGATGTCACCTCAAATTCAAGTTTTCTTAGGATTAGAAACAGATAATGCAAAACTATTTCTGTGATAAAAATCAAGCATGAACAAGTATCTAGAAAATGAAATTGTTTGACCACTTCCAATGACAAGCAGCAGAAATAAATAAATATCCAGATGAAAAACTTTTCAAAGTACCATGTGAATGAATACATGTTGAGAAAAAAAAACCCCTTGTAATTTGCACTGGTTTCTGTTGCCCAGGAGCCTAGCTGACAAGGAAACTAGACTAAGTATTTATTACAAAGCTACCCTAAGACCAAATGCTTCCTACAGCAGGAACTGTAATTTTGAAGCTTTCTTAACACTGTCAAAAAAGAAAGTGCTTGAAAAAACACAGCCTTCAAACATTTTGTTGTAACAGATACATGATATCCACATTATGCTTGCCTTGTGGGGCTCATTTTGGCTTAGCTGCAGCCTGGCCTCAAGGACTGAAGCGCACCTCTGGTTAAGTGTTTTCTAAAAGGAATGCAGGTTATGTATGCAAGACTCTCCACCACAACACAAAGATGGAAAGGGGGAACTACTGGGAGATTTGCTTCAAAAGCACAGTTCTATCTCCCCTAAAAATGCTGACATGGAAACACTATTTATTTTTATTTCTATTTATAGATGATTACACATTTCAATGAGATGCTCAGATGGAAAAGTAAAACACATATAGCTACTATGACTAGAAATTTCAGTTCCCTTAAGCAACCCTTTCCCAGTAAACAACCTTTATTGTAGGGTGCAGGGGACGTGTTTCTCCATTTGTCTATCCCACCCAACAGGTGCTTATCCATAGAATGGATATGAAAATATGGTATTAAAGACACTAAAGAACTGAGATCTGCTCTGATCAACAGAGAAGAATCTGAATAGGCAAAAGTCTGATAAAAACTGATATGATCCACAGTGAGTTAAGCTCCCTAAAAAAATATTCACTTCAAGCAAAAACAGTCTTCCAACAATGAGCTCAAATTCTGTCCTGTTTAAATTAAAGGTATTTTGAATGGCAACAAGGATCTGACAAAAGACATGCAAAATGGAATCAATAAAACTTGACAACTAACTGCTTCCAGAGAAAAACTATGTATCGTAGAAACTTGGACACTGGAAATGTCATCTATTTTCAATAAGCAATTAAAGCATTTTAAAGTTTTCACCTCCCTGATGTCTAACGCAACTTTTTTTATGCCAGTGTAATACTACGTTACCTTTCCACAAATGACTGCTTAAGTCACTGACCAAATTTAAGTTAAAATTTCCCTATCTGTTCCATTACCATCTAAAACACCTTCTCCTGAAAGCTTTCCTTGGCCATTTTATTTTCCAGTGTACTGACAGTGCCAACATTAGAAATCTAAGGACATCCTCAATGTCATGCAGAAATACTGATTACAGTACCTGATGAACCAATTTGATCATGGTGCAGCTATGACACTACTGACTCCAGTGGTGGAGCTCGTATGGTCAGAGAGTTGTGTATCTCCACAAACCACTGCCCTGCATCACACAGAAACCTTTCTGTTCAAAGCTCAGTTAAGGCTGACCTTTCTTTTAAGAAGCTACCATAATTAAAAACACGATTTAAAGCACAAGTTTCTGCCCCTGCTAATATTGATACATCAAAACTTTCAAGACCACGCTCTTAAGAAAAAATCAATGCAGACTTTGCATTTCTTCATAAAACACGCTACTTAACCAAGTCAGACTTGCCATTCTATATATATCAGCAAACTTTCACACTTCAGTTCTGTATGAAAGCGTTTATCAAAATTCAAGGTAGAAAATTCAGGTTACCTTCAAGTGGAGTTAGAGAATAAAAAAATCTTACTTACTCAAATTACTATTGTTAAAATGGAATACTAATTTTATCATAATCTTGTAGTTACAGAAAATGAATATTTTATTTTAAACCCTCTTTGCCATTCCAGGACACTTAGACCTACGTAACAATAGAAACACTGCTGTAGCACATTGTGTCACGTTACCTCAGAAACATCTCGAAGTGTTTTACTAAAGCCTTTAGGTTTTTGTCAGGAAAGCACATCTTCCCCAGTATTTCTGGTAGTTTCACTGTGAACAGAAGAAATAATGTTTATACCTCTTCTTGTAAATGCAACTTCAAGTTACTTTTATCCACTGTACAGAGAAGAATATAAAAATTTATTCTCACCACAGACCCCACTTTTCCTTGCAAGCTACTTTTGATCTTTCAAAGTCTTACTAAATAGAAACATGCTGAGAAAGTGACTGCTGCTGGGTTCAATGGTATTTGATAAGTGTACTGGCAGTAATGCTGCTTTGCTTTTCTTAAATGAAGGCTTACAGAGCCAATAAAAAATAACCAAATCTGGGAATATTCCAAATAGATTAAAATGTACATTCCTCCAAGAATAAAAATAAATGTAATAAAGCAAATAGAAAAATCACACAGATAGGAGGATTGAAAAAAAAAAAAGCAACTTTGATTGAGCAGAGAATTTTCCATGAGTTTACCAAACATCCTTAGCAAATGTTGAGATCCATAGATATACGAGGGAGGTGGTGGTTGATCACTTGGTGGATAATTCTCTGGCATCAACTTCCAGGACAAAACCTACACATAAAATATGAAAATATTGGTTATGAAAACTTTAACATCATAAGTAATTTAGTCTGTACAGAACTTCAAATTCAAAGATGAAGTAAATATTACCAACAAAATCATTGAATCTAGGACAGAAGGATCAAAATCTGTTACCTCATTCAATTCATTGTTTCTTCTACCTTCAAAGCCAGTAAATACTGTGCTCCCTTCTTTGCTAGGAGTCAAAGTTATAGGTGAAGATGACCCGCTGTGAACAGGCGTTTCTTCAAAAGGGAAGGGAAAACAAAAGAAATAAGAAAAATTTTACTACCTGTGAACTACTACTGGGAACTACAAGCCATTAAATGCATCTAAGGCCTGCTGCTAAAATGTTTGAAGTCTTAAACACTGAAATTCAATAAAAGCTATCCTAAAATAGACTCTCAGAAAAGCAGCATGTTACTGTGGAAAAATATACCAAAGTACTGAGACTATTGCTTTGTATTTCTTTGGCAACAACGCCTCAGTCAGTTGAAGAATTGATACAAGAAGTAATGCCTTCCCGCTCTTATCATTCACTTCCCAGTCCACGCAGCACCACAAAAAGAACGGAACTTTACACTTTGTTTAGACCAACAAGGTAAAGGCAAAAAAAACCTACTTTTCTCCAGGTGCAAGAAGAGCTTTGGCATAGAAGCTGGGGTGTCGAGGTGCCGCCGCTTAGGCTGCGGGGACGCGCTGCTCTCTGACAGCCTGTCGCAGTTGGAGCTGTGGCGCGTCGAGCGCCGCAGCGACTGCAGGATTTCGGGCTCCGCTTTGCGCCTCTTCGGCGTGGCTGGCTCCCCCGTGGTGGGCTGGCTGTCAGTCGACTGAGGCGTGGGCGGATTCAGCAGAGGAGGGCTTGGGGAAAGTTCCTCCTGATTTCTAGGAAATTAAGGCAGCTTTACAGAGCTGAAGAGGTCAGGGCTCTACCCACAAAAGAAATCCTTCTAGGTTCACAGATCCTACTGAATGCCTTACCTTCAGGTAAGGCCCTTTCTTCCCAATAACTATTAAAGTGATGAAGCCTTCTATTACCTCCTATTTTCCAGAAGTACATTTATCTTCAAATTAAAAGTTAAAAACCATGAATACCACATTCTCCTCCCTTTTGAGATAAGCAGTATTAAACTTATATCTAACCTACCTGTTAGTATTTGTTGAGTTTTCTTTGATAGGAAGAAAGAATTTTGATGAAGTCACCTTCTTAAATTGAGCTTGCTCATAAGGA
The DNA here is from genome assembly GCA_013396955.1 of Regulus satrapa. Taxonomy (NCBI): domain Eukaryota; kingdom Metazoa; phylum Chordata; class Aves; order Passeriformes; family Regulidae; genus Regulus; species Regulus satrapa. Next base: position 562,274 of record VWZN01009447.1, on the reverse strand, counting down.
TAGAGCAAAATTAAGGGAAGTGTGAAGTCAAAGGTAATTCTTAGCCCATCCACCATCTCTTTACATAGCTCGACACTAGATGGGAAAAAAGTTATGAATTTCAATGTTGCATTGCAAAATTTTTCAGCATAGTTGTACAAAATTCCTCTTTAATACAGTCCATTAACACCATAACTACAATATGCTGATTCAATCACTAAGTAATGATAAGCAATTAAAAACACGTATTAAAAGATGATGATTGCTTTTGTTAATTTCAGAAATACAGGTTTTTTTAAAAGGTCTGCTTCATACCCTCAAACAAAATCACACAACTGTTCAGTTTTATTACTGTCCACTAAACCAATAAAATCTACCATAGAGTAAATAAAGTTAGCCAGGTGTTTTTCAGGTAATCATTATTTTGGATTTCCAAGTTCACTACGGTGAAAAAAGAGGCACCTGGCAGAACAGTTAAGTACTCAACAGACTGAATCTCTGTCTAAACGGCATAAGCAGAATCTGACCTAGAGCCACTAAGATGAGTTAAGGTTATGCTCAAGAGATATCCACAGTGAACAAACAAAACCAGACGCATTTGCACTGGAGAGCAGTTTCCAATGGTCTGCTCTGGTAATCAGAGCACTACATTTAGAGGCTACCAGGAGTTTCAGTTCAAGTCTGCGTGAAAGGTGATGAGTACCAGAGCTATTACAAGCAGAACCAAGAACACGGAGTGTAGCACACCTGCAACACATCTCACCTTTGTGAAGGTGTTCCCCTCTCATTTTTCAAGTACATGTATGTGAATGGTAACAGAATGTGACTCTGCAAAAATGATCATGTGAGAAATTCCCAGCCTCCAGTATTTCATACAACCTATGAAAACTACTACATGTGAATTGGGCCAGGGGACCATCATGTGCAGGAATTCTATAAAGGTTAATAACCTTCAGCGTTAGAGCAGTGAGGGATATACAATGAAGATATTGGCTGAATCTCTCCTACTTAATGATCACTGAAACTATACCCATTTTTTCACTAAAGCACTGTTTCTATTGAGGAAGTTACTTAAACACAAACCTGTAAAAATACTAACGTGTGTAAAACCTTCTGTTCATATTTCTGATATTTCACCTAACCTTTTGTTTGGGAGATTATACTACAAAGAAGGAAAAGTGCCAATCTGTCAAAGATTGAATGATGACATTAAAAAATACACTCACAGAGGCTAAAATATTGCAAGGAAAAGCATAATTACACACTATTTAAACAGAACGGTAACACAAGTCAGGATTTCTCTTTGCTAAAATAACCCCATCATACTGAGATAGAAGCAGAAATCTTTAACATAAGAAAAAAATCCCCAAAACAATCAAACACCACCACACTGCAGACATGCATAGCTAAAGCATTTGTAACATGGTAGAAGAACATACAGCTCAACTGGGAAAACAGATTGACACCATCAATTTCAATTAATCAGGATGGGTGTTACCACAGTTTCCCTAAATACTGGCTCTACAATTTAAGATTATATGTCCGTTTTAAACAAACAAACGGACAAACAAACAACTTGCACTTGGAATTATTTCTGTCTGCATTCAATTTTTATCCTTTTTAAAACTTGAACCTGCTCCAAGTTCATCTCAGTGGGGTATTCTTCTATCAATATGAAATTCTTCACATTGACAATAGCAACACATTCTTCCAAAGAGAGCTCGATATTCATAAGAACTTACATGACAAAACAGGATACTGATACTTCTACGTAATGACTTTTAGGAGTATAGGGACTCTCTCACTGATAAACAAATGCACCAGTGTTACTCTACTGTATTTATCTGTCAAATACTTTGAGCCCTGTAAATAGAGATACACTCTGCCATGAGCTCACAGAAGTGAACAGCCATAAAACAGAACACAGAATGCAAGGTTATTCTTTCTGTGACAATAGCAGTGGACTAAAGATTACTTACTTCTTCTCTGGTGGCACATAATGAAGATTCATATTAGCATGTGGAGTCATCTGATGGTGCCGAGACCTTTCATTGGCTGAAAAAGCAGCATTAATTGCAAAGTGTTTTACATATGACTCCAGGATGGTTATTATATTTGTCTGGCAAGGAAGCTTCACTAGCTGAAAAAGAAACAACAAATTAAAGTCTTATAAAAACAATAAGTAAGTATACCAAATTAGAATAAGAGCCTGTAATCTACCAACTAATTTAGTAAATGTCTAGTGCATAAAGCAAATTCAGGACTGCATCATTTCAACCCTTAAACTGCATTTTTATCAATATCAGGAGAATCAAGAAACACAGTCAGAGTAACAAGTCTGCTGCATTTCCAGCTTTCAAAGGCCATCTGTATTCTAAAGCACAATCAGGTTCCAAAACAGTATACTGCTAAATATTACAAGCCACCGTTATAGCTACAGAGAAGCCTATTCCCTACACTCTTTGTATTCTTCCTTGCCCTGTCTGAGCTCAATATGAAGCTGAAAAGGTGAATTCAAAAACCTCCAAGAGCTGTATAAACAAAAACTACTTCTGACATCCTCCTCACACCCTCATGCACATTAGTCCCAACTTTCACTTCATACCCTTTTTCTTCTATTAATATAGTAGCAGTCTTCCTCAAGCTTCTTTTTCAAGACTTCAGGAATTTCTATGCTTATTGCTCTTTCTTCCATGTCCCTTTTTGTATGAGTGTCTTGTTCTTCTTTCTACAAGAGATCAGTGAAAGAAAACAACATATGAGTTATGAAAAAACTTCTGTGCTAAAGATACAAGTGGATAATATCCGTAATGTAAACTATTTAACAATATTGCTCTTGAAAGCACTGGCAAATTAATTTTTAAACTTTTTTTTTTTTTAATTTACCATTCGCTTAAGTATTTAATTTAAAAAAGAAATTTATTAGGCGTTGCTGCTTCAGATCACCCACACTGTAGTAGTTCAATTCTACACATGTTCAGATTACTGTCTACTGCAGAAAAATAAATGGGTTTTTTTTTCTTGAAAACAGTCCTTTCTATGTTTTAATTTAAGACCAGGGTTGACACGTGTGTCTCACAGTAAAATACAAGACAAATATCCTGCTGCTATTAGGGTTTGTCCAACCTGCATAGACAATTTTTATAGTACCCACAACAGTGGAAAATCTAGTCGGATACATTTTTTTTACATAAGCCTTTTGTGTAGAATGAGAGGAAAAGAAACAAATGTGTATTTCTAGCATTATATCATATAGTTCTATAAAAAAATGACACTGTATAATTTTCAAAAGCTCAACCTCCGTAAACACCAGGAATAAGAAAATTAGGCTTTTAATTCCAGCTAAATTACCAGCTGTGGCCTATATTTCACCTACTTCAATTTTTCCAGAGTACCAAGTACAGATGGTTAAATTCTATTAACTTAAGAAACACATGAAAATACCATTTCTGTCCTCTCATCTATGTCACTTTCTTCACTTTTTATTTCTTCATCTGTTCCTTCATCACTGTCATCAGAAGAAGAACTACTTAAGGCTGCAGAAAAGAGATTTTACATATTTATTATTACATTGCAGAGGTTATGACAAATCAGTTTGAGGCCTCAATACAAAAAAACCCCAAAAATCAAAAAACCCAACCCACTAAGAAACCACAGCTAGCTTGTCATAGTTAATGACAATGAGTAAGTCTAGTTGAATTAAATATGCATTATTCACAGTCCACTACAAATGTTTTAAACATGTACGATGAGTTTATAGGAAACATTCTTGAATTCTAATTGAAAAACAGTCACATTTAAAAGATCCCTACATTCCTGAGCATCCACATTTTCATTGGACTTTAGTTCTGCACAGGAGATTAACATATTAATCATTCAATCAAAAGGAATGAATTTGTGCAGCAACAGTTCCCAGAACATCAGCTATGTGCCAGCCAATGTTCCTGCTGACTTTCTAGCCACAAAGGAAAATGCGGGAAATTAAAGATCTGGCTCTAAAGTTAAATCAGCCAGCTGATTAATAAGTCAGCTGACAAGAAACAGACCTTTGTGTGAGGTAGACTGGGGAAAAATAATCATATTGCCCTCAAAAATACACAAACACTAGCAGGGAAATGTTGTGTTTCCTAACCTCAAACAAAGAAAACTGAGGGCTTCTCACATGTTTTAATACTACACTAAAGAAAACATCATTAAGCTCTGAAATCACTGATTGGAATAGTTGAGTAGAAAAGATGCAAGGAGAAGCCTCTGGAATACAAGAAGAAAGCAGATATTTTAACTTAACAGATGCTTAGCATGAAACATAGTTCTCACTTTTAATATCTGCCTCCCTACTTTTCAGATAGGACCTTGATACTCTCATGGCAAGTGACACAATGCACTTCTCCCCCAGGTCAAGGCATCCCACCAGCTACCAAAGGATGAAAACAAGCTCACAGTTTTCACTACTCTCATCATTTTCTTCAGCAGGAAGGCTTTTTAACACAGAGTCAACACCAGGCAACCTGCAACGTCTCTTCTTTCTTCCCTTTCTTCTCCTACAGAACATAAAATGGTTTAATGACATTTGGGTAATGTTATTTCATTTGTTTATCCTAGCTAATTCAATTATGTGCAAATGCACAGGAAACCTATGTTTGAGTTATTTTCATTAACTAATGTTGAAATCATTTGGACAACGCTTATTTGAGAGTGGATATCCTAATGTCTCATATTCATGTTCTAAAGCAGATCCTCAAGCCATGGCCAACCAATATGAGATTATTTCCTTTGGCTCAGAATTACTTCAGGTTCTCCTAAAGTGTTTTCCAAGTACATTTCTTTGGGAAGATACACAGGCATTTCACAGCAATAGCAAGAATAACATAGTTATTGAGTTGTTAGTCTTTTAGAGTGTTAATAAAAATCCACAGGTCTCTAGCTTAGAGTAGCTCACTAGAATGCATCAGCTGTCTTATGTACATATCTACCACCTACAGCATGAGCTCAGACACCAAGCTCAGCTGTAGACTCATGGATGTATTTGTTTGACTCTGAAAACGAATCTCATTTATTTTGAGGATTTCTTACATGCGAGCCACAGCCTTCCGTGCCAATTTACGCTGTAATCTGCGGTTTTCGTCTGTATCCCGAAGAACATGATCTTCAGCTGCCCATCTATCCCAGCTAAGGACAGGCCGAAAGAAAATAAAAAATTACTACGAATGTAGGCCACTCATGATTGTCAATGAATTAATGTACTTTAAATCTACAAAGGACTCGTGCAGTGTCATTCGGAAGCAACATCTGCATCACGAGGTTTGCACTCTTCTCTGCTCACATGGCTTCAGCTCTCACATTGCCATCTAAAAGCTCTCAAGCTTGGACTTCACCCGAAATAGCATTTTGGCACATACACTGACACATACCATCAATCACAGTCAAGACACTGCACTCAGGTACTGGCCTTCATAATCAAACAATCCAGGACTAGATTTAACAAAGCATAAACCTTTATTAATGGAAACTCAGATGCCCTAAGTATATGCCACAGACAGGTATCCCATAAGGTCTAAACTCATGTCTATCAAACTGATTCACTGAAATTTATGGATAAAAACCAACGTCAACATGTGCAAGTATATTAAAGGCATTCACAAAACCAGAACTAGTCCTGCAAACACTGGCCCTTTAATGATCTCTGCAAAGCCTATCTTTGCAGAATAAAATAAAAGAAATGGAAGAAGTGAAACCACACATACAGGTTCTTACCTTCTGTTCCAACCGTTGAAATGGATCAGATATTCTGGAATCTTTCTGCCTTTCTCATCTTTTCCAACAACAATATCAACAATCTGAAACAAATATTGAACGGTACATGTTAAAAACCTTGAGAGAAAGCGAGCCTACGGCTATTTAGAAAGTTTATGCACAAAGAAAGAAAGAAAGAAAAGAAAATCAAATAGACTCGCTATTTTGCCAGTTAATATTGACATGAACAGAAGGATTATACTAAATGATCAGAAAACCTAGCTTTCTTATTGACTACTTTAACATTGCAGACTGCTCACCATCTCCGTCCTATCCTCAAATGTCCCATGCTTTCAAGACAGACAAAGGGAGACATCAAACAGTGCAGTAGCACAGAATGGATATGCAGATTTGGGCTACTCACACTTTCCCCCAGGAAACATAAAACCTCAGAAATACTGCTCTGTTGAACACCAGACTCAGCCACAAAACATGAACTTTGGGAGTATCTCCCAACAAAATGTTCGTTTTCCTCAATTTTCACAAATGTGCAGTGGCCAGTCTGAACGGGTGGGCATCTTAGAAGAAGAAGATGTGGGGCCTGCAATTGAGCAGCTTTCAATAGATCATTATCAGTACTAAGGCTACTGTGATGCTTTAACTTGGGAGTCCAGAATTTGAGAACTATTGAAGGATTCACGGACAATTTTGTTGTTTAAGGTATTTGACAGTAAAGAAGAAAAGGTACAATATATTTTTGTACTCAGGTTATAGGTTTATAGGGATAGCATCTGCCAGTTTGTTAGGACATAGGACTAAGTGTACAAACAAAAGGGCTGCCCAAATTATCATAGGACAGCGGCATTCCTAATCAGAGATATTTCAGGAACACGGATAAGCTCAACTAGCAAACCTGCAGCAAAAAGTACTAACTAATTTCATCAAGAATTAAATTAGTTCCTTTTTTACCTCTCTCTGTAACAAAAAAAAACCCAGAACTCTGTTTCCAAGTTGGACACAGATGATTTAGGACTATAAAATAATCTCGTATTCCACTGATAAAACAACGGTATATTTACATAAAGTATTGCTTTAAAGATGCAAAGATACATTACTGCCACTACTATTAAGGTCAGGCCCTAACTGAGGCAACACCTCTTACTGCAACATGCATGGCCCACCGCGCACTGTTTACTATCGTGTTTCCGTACACTCTCCTGCACCAACGGTACTATTCAAACCTTTCTGAACCGCAGAAAGGCGGGCAGTAAGCGTGGGAAAGCGTGAGAGGAACTACATCCAGCTACGCTACGGAACCGCAGGGGGGGGCAATAAAACTTCAGCATTACTTTGCAGGTGTCGGGCCGAGAACGGAAGGCGGGAAGCGCGTCCGACAGCTCCCGAGGCGCTGGGCGGCTCGGCTGTTTACCTGCCGCGGCAGGCCGGCCCCGGGAGCGCGGGCCCCATCGCGGGGCAGGCCCGCAGCCTCGCCAACAGCTGCTCCGCGCACCCCCCACCCCCGGCGCTCCCGTGGCGCGGGGAGAGAGCTCAGCCCCACCGGGGGGCCGGCCCGA